>CAUYQV010017656.1:0-51336 GCA_963574575.1 Galagoides demidoff
CCCTGGGTAGAGTGCCATGGCATCACAGCTCATAGCAACCTCCAACTCCTGGGCTCAAGCGAGTCTCCTGCCTCCGCCTCCCAAGTAGCTGGGACCATAGGCGCCCGCCACAACGCCTGGCTATTTTTTGGTTGCAGCCATCAGTGTTGTTTGGCGGGTTGGGGCTGGGGATTCGAACCCACCACCTTAGGTGTATGTGGCTGGCGCCTTAGCCGATTGAGCCACAGGCGCCGAGCCTTGGCATTTCTTTTAAATCCACCATTTCTGATACTAGAGAAGTATCAAAATAAGAATTTCTATAATTTCCATTAATATTACCTGTTCTGAAAATCAGCAACCATGTCCCGCCTCTCTGAGATCTTGGATGAGCCATCAAGCCTCATGTAGGTGTGCTTCCTGTAAACCATATATTCCTGCCAATCAGGGAAAAAGAATACAATAAATCTAATGTAAATTACTATATTCTAACTCTCACAAACATCTAACCACCTTCTACCTCATCCATACTAGGTGTAAATCATTATATTAGTATGTAGAATGGGAAGATGGGAAGAAAGCAACCCCCAAAGCACAGGAACTTAATTTGTAAATGAGTTTTCAGCCAGTGTCTGAAAATCCAGGGCAACCTGAAGATTATAATCACCCTCATTCTCAATTTAGAACTTAATCTTATGCCAGTAGATTTCTGTAGGTTTTAAGAAAAAAAAGAAAAAAGAAAGAATATCTCCAAACTAAAATGGGTTTTCAATCATCAACCAGGTATTTTTCACACCTATGAATGTATCCAGTTTTCTTTTATTGGGTAACATTAATCCTAATGTAATGTATATCTCCTTAGGAAGTCCTTGCTGACCATAGTCCTTCAATTTACAGTTTTAAGCTTCCTTCTCCCATCAGAGCATGCATCACTTTTAAGCAAACATAAACATCAGAGTGAAACAGAAGACAAGGTAATTTTGGCAGAGAATGTTCTTTCTTCTTTTTTTTAATTGTTCTTTATTAATCATAACTTTGTACATTGATGCATTTATAGAGTTCAGGGTACTGCTTCAATATACAATGTGAAATGTTAACACTGAACAAACTAACACACCCATCACAATTATGCTCATTTCTTAATAGTTTTGAAATGTACCATTATATCATGCACATTAGGTGAGGTCCCCCCAAATACCCTCCCTCCTCCCCTCCCCTCTCTTTCCTCTTTCCTTCTACTTTCTGGACTATAGTTATGTTTTGCCATTCATATGAGTGTGTAGGTGGTTATATATTGATTTCATAGTAGTATTGAGTACATTGCATACTTTTTTCCCCATTCTTGAGATACTTTACTAAGAAGAATATGTTCTAGCTCCATCCAGGTAAACATAAAAGATATAAAGTCTCATTTTTTATGGCTGCATAGTATTCTATGACATACATATACCACAATTTGTTAACCTATTCATGGGTTGACGGGTACGGGCTGTTTCCATGTCTTAGCCATTATGAATTGGGCTGCAATAAACATTCTGGGGCAAATGTCTTTGTTGTAAAATAATTTTTGATCATCTGAGTATATACCTACAGAGAATGTTCTTGACATCATATATAAGAGGAATTACAACTTTTATTTATTTTTTTAGACAGTCTCACTCTGTTGTTCTCCACAGAGTGCTGTTGCCAATTAGCTCACAGCAATCTCAAGTTCTTGGACTCAAGTCATCCTCCTGTCTCAGCCGTCTGAGTACCTGGGATTACAGGTGCCTGCCACAACACTCAGCTCATTTATCTGTTTTTAGTAGAAATGAGGTTGTGCTCTTGCTGAGGCTTGTGGAGAACTCTTGAGCTCAAGGGATCCTCCTACCTCAACCTCCCAGAGTGCAAGGCTCCGTCTCAAAAAAAAAAAGAAAAATCAATCAATTCAATATCTCTTTCATTCACAAATCTTAACTATTCCAAACACAGTCAAATTTTTTTTTTTTTGAGACAGGGTTTCAGTTCGGTAGAGTGCTATGGCGTCACAGCTCACAGCAACCTCCAACTCCTGGGCTTAGGTGATTCTCTTGCCTCAGCCTCTTGAGTAGCTGGGACTATAGGTGCCTACCACAATGCCCAGATATTTTTTGTTGCAGTTTGGCCGGGACAGGGTTTGAACCTGCCATCCTCGGTATATGGTGCTAGTGCCCTACCCACTGTGCCACAGGCACCGCCATCCAAACCTATTCTAGATATCTAAAATTCTAGGCTGTTTAGAAGGCAATTAATATAATCAAATGTTCACATGAAAAGAAATCCTTAATTTCTTCTGTTAAACTTTAAAAACTGTGCCCATTATCATGCTTGGTTTAGTTTTCACATGCTCTAAGAAAAACTAATGTTTCAGGATACTATTCGATTCTGTATTCTTTTTTTTTTTTTTTTTTTGAGAGGGAGCCTCAAGCTATCCCCCTGGGTAGAGTGCCATGGCATCACAGCTCATAGCAACCTCCAACTCCTGGGCTCAAGCGAGTCTCCTGCCTCCGCCTCCCAAGTAGCTGGGACCACAGTCGCCCGCCACAACGCCCAGCCATTTTTTGGTTGCAGCCATCATTGTTGTTTGGCGGGCCCGGGCTGAGGATTTGAACCCGCCACCTTAGGTGTATGTGGCTGGCGCCTTAGCTGATTGAGCCACAGGCGCCAAGCCCAGAAGTGAATTTCTAAGGAAATAATTTTACAGAAGCAAAATGAGACACACCTATGAAGATGTTTCATGAAGTATAATCTAAAATGTGGCTTAATGAATTATCACACGTATGCAAAGGAGGGACGTGATGTGGCTGTCACAGTGAGTTATGACAATGGTGGAGAAGCTGTAAATGACGAAAGAGAATGAGAAACCACAAATGTGTAATAAAAACAGGTGCACAGGCCGGCGCGGTGGTGCATGCCTGTAATCCTAGCACTCAGGGAGGCCGCAATGGATGGAATGCTTGAGCTAATATGAGCCTAAGCAAAAGTGAGACCCTGTCTCTACCAAAAATAAAAAAAAAAAACCTGAGGCAGGAGGATCACTTGAGCCCAAGAGTTGGAGGTTGCTGTGAGCTACGACACCAAGGCACTCTACCCAGGGCAATAGCTTGAGACTCTTGTCTCAAAAAACAAAACAAAACAACAGGTACACATGTGACTCCATGCCTTAAACTTAAAAAGAGAAAAGTTAATGGAACAAAGAAGCTGAAAACCAAAATGCCTACAGGATCCACGGATGTGTGACATGTCCCCAGGGAGGCAGAAGACCCCTGAGGGCACGGAGGCAGGTTTCCTTCTATATTGTACAACGAGCTAGCGCAGCTCTGTGCGATATAGCAAACACCGCTTTGAAGGAAGAGTGCCCCTAGGCCTCACGGCAAGAGCAGAGTGTCCCTATGATCACTCAGGCTGGGCCGTGGAGCCCTGGCAGCCTGTGCCTTACTGTGACCAGGCTGGGGCTGCCAAACCTGAGCAGCTCTCATCTGACTCCAGCCCTGTGATGCCCCAGAAGCCCACCTTGAAAGGGTAAGCACCACTGGAAGCTGAGGCCAGGCTGTCCCGAGGGCTTAGTCCCTCTCCAGCAGTGGGCAGGCTGCCCCCAGTGGCTCAGACTAAGGCCCCCTCCACTCAGCCAGTCCTTAGGGGTCTGGGGCTGGTGCGGACCAACAGCGGCTTTTCTGTACTTGCACTCGGCCTGGTTTGACTCCCTCCTTATGGGACTGCTTTGGAAAGGAGGCAGAGGAACAAGCAGGGGTCTATTGGACTCTCAACCAGAACAGGCCTGGTTGGCATCGTCCTCTCTGTTGTTACTGATTTGGAAAGTGAAGCTCAGAGACATTAGCTTCCTGAGTCATATAGCCACCAAGTGGTGCCACAAGACTCAGGACGATACCCTCTCACCCCACAGCCTGTCCTTTTCCCAAGATTCCTACAGCTGGAAGCTATGTAAGGAGCAAGAGTGACTGGTCCCACCTCACACTGGACTGGGACACCAGGCCCAGGCCCCCAGCTCAGCAGGTACAGCCCCTCCCCATATCCTGGGTGTAAGCAAAGGTGATTCTCCCTTACACATGACAGGTCACGGAGAAGATGCGGGAAGGAGGAGTGAGAGGAGACAACGGCTGGAGCTCTGCCACTCAGCTGGCCCCTACAGGAGGAAGAGGCCACTCTGGGGTTTGAGGCAGACTTCACGTGGGAGAACCCCTTCTCGGATGGGAAACTCCTGAGCCCTATGAGCCCTGTGGGGCCGTCCTCTGTCTCATAAGGACAGGTGGGAAGTCACTTGGAGATAAAGTGAGTGAGATTGGCCTGACCAGCACCTCCTCAAGGGCTGCGGAGGGCAACCCGTGTCAGCTGGACGAGGCCATCATTTCCTGCTGCTTGCCACACAGACCAGATGTGGCTGTAATGGTATGTTTTAGATGTGATTAATCTTTATATTCAGGACACCATAGGTCAAGCTTAATCCCTTTCACGTGGATGGAACTCATCTACTCAGCTGAGGCCTTAAATGATTGAGGTTCCCCAACCCCCCCCCCCCCCCAAGGAAGGAAGTCTGCCTCCAGGCAGCCTTTGGACCCAAGACTACAGCATTGACCCCTCCCTGCAGCTCCACCTGCCTGCAGAGTGTGGACTTGCTGGCCCATAATCAAATGAGTGAATCCTTAAAATAAATCAGCGTGTGTGTAGACAGAAGCGTCTGCATAGAGACGGAACCAGGTCTCTCTCTGTGTGTCTGGATATGAACATCTCTCCAGAGATGCACGGCCTTCTGCTCTGTTTCTCTGCAGAGCCCTGACACCAAAGTGCTGTCCCTACACGGTACCCGAGCACCTTACACCCTCTGCTTGCTCCCGCTTCCTTGGCTGCGAGACGGAGTGACAGGACTTTCTCCATCAAGCTGGGGTAGGGATTACCTGATGCAAAACACAAAGTGTTTAGACAAGTGCCTGGCATGGAGTGGACATCAATCACGGTCACTCATTAGGAATACTGGGGTGCCATCAGGGGCCCTAAAACCCCTGCCCTCTCGGGACTCTTTTCTCACAAGTAAGCGTGTGAAATACACAGGGCTACAGACAGGGAGGAAGGAGCACCAGAAAGAAAAATGAAGCAGGGAGGAGGCATGGGGGGTGCAGCGAGGGGGTGGGGCTATTGTTAGAAATAGAGCCGCAGAGAAGGCCTCGTCAGGGGTGTCCACCTTTTTATTCTTTGCCGCACATTAGAAGAATAAGACTTGTCTTAGGCCACACATTAAACACACAGACGCTAATGGAAGTGGATTAGCAAAGAGAAGGTCTATGCATATGTTTCTTGGTATCTGACACCACAGATAAATAAACAAAAAAAAGTTCTCATAAAATCAGCAGGCAGGTCATGGCCACAGGTTGGACACCCCTGGCCTCAGTGATAGAGTGGACCTAAGGCAGGGGTGAGAAAGGGAGCCATGTGGCTATCTGGAGGAAGAGTGACCCAGACAGAGGACAGAGTAAGTGCAAAGGCCCGGAGGCGTGAGCTTGTCCAGCAGGACTAGACCACGGCTAAGTCAGCCTGGGGAGAGGAAGAGGAGACTGAGGTGGAGGGGCCAGGTGCCAGGTCACCTAGCTCTTCACAGGGGCCGAATCTAGTCTTTTTTTTTTAGAATTAGGATGGATGTCACCGGAGGGTTTGTAACGGGAGTGGCATGATCTGCCTCATGTTCTAACAGGACCCCTCGGGAGGTTACTATGACAATGCTGGGGACAGGTGCTAGAATCCTGGGGTGGGACAGGGAAGGTAGGGAGAAGGATAAAAATTATTACTAATCACCACCATTGTCTCCAGTTATATTTTAAAAAGGATGAGAAGGAGAAGCCCCATGTTCCAGCTAGAAGATGTCAGCTATTACTCTGCAATGAAATGACGGGCAGCTCAGGGGAAGCCCAAGGAGCACACAGTGCCCACAGCAGAGGGGCGCGTGTGAGGGAGAAGGCTGCCGGGGCTGGGCCCAGGAGGGTTCCTCCCTCCTGGAAACAGCTGCGGTGGGTGGGCCTCGTACCAACCCTTGAAGAGGACTAGGGGGCTCACCCCCAGACTGACAACACTGACGTGGAGGGACAGAATTCAGTGCTCTACAGACAAATGAGCAACAGAATTGAGCACGCTCAGAAGTGGCGCTGTGCTCAGCCCAGGGCCAAGCGGGGATATGTGTGACAGCCACAGCCTGTTTACACAGCAGCTCTCCAGTTAGCTGGGAGGCCCCTTCAGGAATGAAATCCTGCCCCGTGGGGCTGGGACACAGGCCCTGAGGTGAACTTACCCCTCTAGTCTTTCATTAAAATTTGGAAAAATTTCAAACATTTAGAATAAACATGATTCTGATGCTGTTTGGGTTTGGGAACGACTGGTCTACCCCAGAGGGTAAGTGGCATTTGTTTAGTTGCCTATGAGCTAGCCAGAGCCGCCGTGCCCCTGGGCTGCTTTGGTGGGTGCAGTGATTACGAGCGTGTCTGTGACATCAGTCAGACCTGGATAAACATTTTTCCTCTGCTACTCCCTAACTCTATGGCCCAGAGTAAGTTGCCCAACCTTTCTAGTTTGCAGTAAATAAATATAGAACTGTGACTACCCCACCTGGTTGTGGGAAGGCTATGACTGTCCTGACGCAGGCAGGACCAACTAGTGCTGCCACCCTATACTTGCTTTGGGAAGCAGGAGGGACAGGTGGCCACTGTCTTGACAGCTGTACCAGCAGCCCCCCAACACCCATGCCTGGACTCAGGGATGTCCGAGGGCTGTCAGCCATCTGCAGCCCATCTAGAAAACCTCCATCTGGTGGAGAAGAAAAGCCGCCAGTATTTGTATGAACTTGAGAAACCAGAACTTTCTGGGAGAACGTGAATGTGAGGGGCAGAGACTCACTGGCTCTGCCACTCTCTTGGGCCCACCCCCACCTTGATTCCTGGGTAGGGGGGAAGGCTTTTGTTTTACCTTCTTTGCTGTGAGTATAATTTTCAGAAAGGAAGAAAATTAAAAAAAAAAAACAGAATAAAAGATCTCAGTCCACAAATCTTACCCTGCTGGATGCTCGCAGAGGTTTAAAATGCTTTTAGCTGGAAGAAAGTTTAATTTCAAGATAAGCCCCATGGCCCTTCCGGCTTCCCTCTCTTCCTACCAAGACACCAGCGGGGACAGATCAGGCGAGGTTAATTACAACTCTGCTTTCTGCTTTTAATGCTCCACTGCAGAATATGATTATGACAGTGCTAAAAGGAGGGGGAGCCACTGGCCTTTTCTCTGGCCTCCTGCAGACAAAGGCACTGGCGGTCTCCTGAGGCCTGCTGGCAGCGCTGGGTGAGGGTTAAGTCATCCATTAACTCTCCCGCTTGGAACACCCATGATCTCAGCTGTCACAGGGGAACCAGTCTCTTTTTGCAGCCAGGCGGGAGGCTGTGTGTGTTCTGAGAGCCACAGGAAGAAGGGCCCACGAGCTCCCTAGCTCTGAGTTTCAGAGGAGCTAGGCCAGGAGTTGGGGGTTCCCCTTTCCTGCTGGTCTGGGAGCTTTGGGCACCCAAGCGTCCCCTGCACCTGCTAACTGCACAGATCTCTCCACACCTGCAGTGGCCTGTGGCCCAGTGGGAAGGCATGGCTGGCGGGCTTGGGAGGACCCATCTGAGATGAGCCACTTGGGATGTGCTGTTCAAACAGCCCCCATGTCAAACGTCCTTTCTCCCATCCCTTTCCACCATCTCTGTCCTCAAGATAACTCCTCAGCCTACTTGTTAGAAGAAAAATTCATTTTTCTTCAGCTTCCTCAGCTTGCCTTGGCAGAAGGTTAGGAAAATATTTCGTTTTCTTTTGCCTTGAAAATCAGTGATGAGATTTTCCCATGGTTTTTAATCATTGTGTTACTTGGCCCCAATGGAGAATTGATTTCCATCAAGGAGCAGCTTTTTTTCAGAAGGAAAGTTCCATAGGACCTGACAGCTGTTGAGCATTTGAAGTTTGCTTAGAGGAGGGGTCAGTCGAGGTGATATTTGGCACTTAAGCCACTCCCCTGAGTGGCCCCCTAAAGGCTGAGCCTTGTCAACTACCAGTATCTGATGAGAGAACCTCTCTGAGACTGAAGTTAGTTCAAGAGCCATTCTTTGGGGAGGCTATCCTTGAAAATGATGACTCTGTGGCCTAAATTTATCTCAACCTGCTTAAATACACTGCCCAACATTAAATTTCTCTAAGAAAATGGTCTCAAAATCCAGGCTTACTTCTAAGTTAAACTATTTCTAACACATATTCAAAATCTATTATCACTAATAATTAGATGGTGAAAAAATGTTCTCTTTTCTGATTCTTAATTTATCTCTCATTCAAAATAAAACAACAGATAAAACAAAAATTATTTTGGGGATTGGGGGTGTGAGCAAATAATCTGTAGCACAAAGCTCATAAGCTCCTGGAAAGGCACTCATTTCCTGTCCCCAAACTCTGGCATTCACTAATTCAACCGAGCAGTGTCACTGAAGGCGCGAGGATTACATTTCCACACTAAATGAACACAGGAACTACAGATTATATACATCTGGAAAAGTCATTAAGAAGAGCATCTGCTTTCTGCATTTAAACAGAAGAATCTGGTTTTAAGAAAAAGAATAAATTGTAATATGTATTTCACTGAGTAAGACAATTGTTGCTGGAGTCAGGAGGAAATAAGACCCTTCTGTCTGGTGCATCACAGGTAAGTGACTACACTGTGGCAAGTGCCTGGGTCCTGCCACTAGGTAATAGAGAGGGGACAGGACATTGCTTTCAGGCACCAAGAAAACATCAGTATTGGCAGGATCTGATGGCTCACACTTGTAATCCTTGTACTCTGGGAAGCTGAGGTGAATGGATTGCTTATGCTCAGGAGTTTGAGATCAGCCTGAGCAAGACCAAGACTCTGTCTCTACTAAAAATAGAAAAACTAGCTGGGCATTGCGGTGGGTGCCTGTAGTCCCAGGTACTCAGGAGGCTCAGGCAGGAGGATTGGTCAAGTCCAAGAGTTGGAGGTTGCTATGAGCTAAGATGAGGCCACGGCACTCTACCCTGGACAACAGAGTAAGACTCTGTTTCAAAAAAGAAGAAAAAATATTTCTCTTTCACTCTTGAGATTCATTTGTCCTTGTTGGTCTGGTTGCTTGATCTGGGAGTAGATGCTACTTTACGACGTCATGAGCCCCATCAGGGTATAGAGGAAAGAACAACACGCTTGGTGGTGAAGCCCTGGTTTTGAGGTCAGGTTCCCCCCTTACTGGGCATGTGGCCTTAGGCAGGTGACTTACACAGCCCTGAGTAAGGGTTTTCTCATCTGTGAAAATGGGGTAAGTTACTCTTCCTAAACTCTCATCATTTAGCAATCGCATAGAATCGCTAACAGAGCAACTTCTAGAGCGAGGACCAGTACGTAAAGGGAGGACTTTCATGTTTTAGGGCTTTGGTGGTGAGAAAGAAGATGGTTGCTAGGGAAGGATTCATTCTAACTCCCACCCTCCATCCGAGGAGTCAAAGGCTCCTGCAGGTTTCCCTATGAACGGTCTTCCTAGCTCCCCTCCCCTCCTTTCTCAGTACCCACTTCAGTTTTCTAGATTTATAGGGAACTGGACTCAGGTTCACGATGAAGTGTCTGCTAAGCCTGGACTGTAAACATGGCATCACTCTACAGGGCGAGGGAGATGAGAGGAGAGGCCTTTGCCTGGGGACAGCCTGCCAAAGACACAGCAAGAGGGAGGAGGAAAGGTAGACCCTGGAGCCGGCTGGGCTGGGCTGGGGGACTGCTTGCTGAAAATGGGTCTTGGCTACTCCAAATGCCTTCCCGGCTGTCAAGTATTATAAAGACATGGAGAACAAAACAATATTGGAGAAAAAGCACCAGACAGAAAGGTTCAGGCTCCATCTCTGCCACATTCCAGAGCACATCACCTTTTCTCTCTGGACTGCAGATTCCACATAGGGCTCTCCTGTTCTCATCCTCTGATACCTGTTTGGATGGAGCAGGTTGCAAGCCCGAAGGGACCTTTGCTTTTATCTGCACCACACAGTCCCCAACAGCTGGTGGTGAGCTGGGGATGTGTGCATGTGCACACCTGCCTTGGGGCAGAAGGACCGAGCCTCACCTGGTGTGGCTGTTGGAGGACAGGCTCTCCCAGGGCTGCACGCCGCAGCCGGCCACCGCGAAGGCACCCCCGCAGCTGCCGTCCAGCTTCATGAGCAGGGCCTTGGCGGCGTTCTCGGCTGTCTTCCTGCAGTCGTGAGCTCGCTTGAGCATCTGAGTGATGCTTTCATCCCCAGACTGGTCTCCTGCGTGGCAGAGAAACCAGTGGATTAATTGACACAGGTCGAGGCAAGGTGAGCTGGGAGTGACTTTGCACAAGCTCAAAGAGGGCTGGGCGGCTGGGGGGACTAGCAGTGGCCAGCTGAGGAGGAGATCTGCATTCTGGGCCAGCTCTGTCACTCAGAAGCTGGATGTGGGAAGGCATTCCTCTACTCTGGACTCCAGAGTCCTCATGGACAGAGGAAGGAGCTGGCCAGTGTGGTTGCCGGGACCTGCTCCCAGCTCTAACACACTGTGATTTCCCAGGCTCCTGGCTTCCCCTCCCACCTAGTCACAAGTCTACACTTGGCCATGCTTCAGTGCACTGGTGCTCCTTTGTGAATGAGGGCAGGGAGAAATCAAGTGAAACTGTGTCCCACCTCCAGCTTTGGTTAGAGGTAGTAAGGGGTAGGTGGCAAGACCGAGAGAACTAATGGTAGATGAGGACTTGAGATGAGTCCTGTATTTTCTGTACTGCTGCTACCCCAACCCTTCCCTTGACATGATAATGGTGGCAAACGCAGATGTCTCCCGGAGCCAGGTGATAGGGCTGGAGCAGGACATCGGGGCATGGTGGGTGCCAGCACAAGCCGAGCAGACAAGTCCTGCCTGAGATGTTCACATTCTTATTTGTTTTAAAAACTGTGCTGGAAAAGGCAAAACCATGAAGACATTAAAAAAATCAGTGGTTGCCAGGGTAGGGGAATAGTGAATAAGTGGTATGCAGAGGATTTTTAGGGCAGTGAAACTCTTCTGTATGATGCTGGAATAGTGGGTACAAGTCCTTATGTGTCTGTCAAACCTACAGATGAACACCACCAAAAGTGAGGCCTAGATGTAAGGTGCATGCCCCGGGTGATCATGGCGAGTCAGTGCAGGCTCAGCAGTTCTAGTAACATACCACTCCCGTGGGGATGATGAGAATAGGTGTGTGCATGTGAGGATGGGGTAGGAGTACGTGGGAAATCTCTGTACCTTCCTCTCTTTTTTTGCTGTGAGCTTAAAAATGCTCTAAAAGATTAGTCTTAAGAAAATGAAACAAAAATTGTGGAGTTAACACTGAAGTTAACAGTTTGCTACCTGAATGGCCCGGATTATGCTCTTCCAAATATTTTCAAGTGAGATCTTATGCCAAAACAAATAAAATATTTTGCTAACATACAAAAATGGTACATGAAGAACTGCGTGGCCAGGAGTAGTTGGACGTGCTCAGTGTTCCACCTGCCAAACCACCCCACTGCTGAGGCCCAGAGAAACTCCTCCAGCTTCCCAGGGCACAATTGGAAGACAACTAGCCCAAAGCATCTTGCAGGGGTGTCCAACCTGTGGCCCAAGGGTTGTATGCTGATTATTTGCTTACCAATGATGTTGAATATCATGGAAAGTATGCACGGACCTTTTTTTGTTTTTTTTTCTCATTAGTTTTTGTTAGTGTTTGTGTATTTAATGTGTGGCCCAATACAACTCTTATTCTTCCAATTTGCAGCAGAGAAGAAAAAGGTTGGACACCTGTGACTAATGTAACATAATCCATGCCTGTGACATCAACGGTGACAAAGGAAAGGACCATAATAATGGATACTATGGGTAAAAGTCACAAATTAATTCTTGCATTGCTGTGTAACAACTATATGGCTGACTGCTGCTGACAGAAGAGAAGTGTGAGATTAAGGGGACACTATGGATGGAGCCCTCAGCACTGCGGTGGGGGCAGGGGAAGGACATGTCATGCCAGAGGCCCTGAACTTCCCTCTCGCCATCTCTCTAACAACCTTCACGCTGTTCTTTCTACAAATCATGTTTTACATATAACTCCCAGCTGACTGCCATTGGAAATCTGCTCTGAAGTAGGCATGACCCTTCTGACTGGCTCGTCTTATAAAAGTGTACAAGAGCTACCCATATCAGGTAAATACAAAGCATATCATTATTAATTTAATTTAACTTATTTATTTTTGAGACAGAATCTTACTCAGTCTTCCTGGGCAGAGTACTGTGGCATCACAGCTCACAGCAATCTCCATGTCCTGGGCTCAAGCCATCCTCTTATTTCAGCCTCTTGAGCACCCAGGAATACAGGCACCTGCCTCAACGCCCAGCTAGTTTTTCTGTTTTTAGTAGAGATGGGGTCTTGCTCTTACTCAGGTTGGTGTCAAACTCCTGAGCTCACAAGATCCACCTACCTCGTCCTCCCAGAGTGCTGGGATTACAGGTGTGAGCCACCATGCCCGGCTTATTACTGATTTTAAATGTTTAATGCAGACTTTTTTAAGCCCTTACACTTCCTACACTGGGTAGCTGCATCAAGGAGGCACAAGCCTAATGAAACGTACCTTGTGAGGACAGAACAGGTCAAGATGTGCCTCTGATACAAACTAGAAATCAGATGATTGATTTTTTTCCTTAATTGATCATTTTTCTTAATACGTTAATTAACAAAACCTGACAGCAGGCCAAGACCATTTTAGTATCTGTTTCATATGAGGAATAAAGTTTTATGGTTCAGTTAGAAGACTGAAAAAATGAGGTTTCTAATGGAAATGCTGGTGGGGTTTTTCCTTCTGGGCAGGGATGGTAATATTATTTTAAAAAGAAGAAGAAACTAGAGGAATGGTCGCCTACACCAATGCAGGCTTGCTCCCCTGCTGGATACCCTGGATATGAAGCAGGGAATGAACACTTCCGGTGCTGCCCCCTTCCCTACACCATCAAAGCCAAGGAGTCACCAGAGCTGCCCCAAGCAAGGGGAGGAAGTGGCGAGGAGGACCAGCGAGGGGTCTGGCCACCTTCTTTGTGGGTCTTGGTCATCCTGGAAGGACAAACCCTAGTGGAAGTTCACAGCTGAAAGCCAGTCTGTGATGATGGCCTGGTCACCACAGACGGGGATACCGGACCTGCCCAGGCCACCTGTTTCTGGCTCTTGTGTGACTCAGTCACCTCTGCTCTCACTTTACGAACTGTGGTTTCTCCAAAGCGCAGGGTAAGGCAGTGTCTGGGGCTGAGCTCCCACTGAGAAGTGGCCCAGTCTCTTTCTAGGGCTATTCCTTCTACATGCTCCTCACACGGCTACAGGGCTCAGAGCCAGCTGCTGGTCGAGTTTTAGCAATGTTGCTCTCTGGCCTGCTGTGCCTGCATCCTGTCCAATGAGCCTCGCCTCCCATTTATTCAAAATTGTGGGGTAGAAGGGAGGGGCAGTGCAGACCTTGAGGCACAGGCCAGGCCAATAGGACCCAGGGGCCTGAAAGGCAGCAGAGAGGCCAGCTGGGGGGCCCACGGCTCATGGGGTGAACATTCTGTGACTCTGACAAGAGCAGATGTGAAGCAACTACATCTTTATGCATAAGAGGCCCGGAGATGAGGTCAGGGGAACCCAGGCTTCAGAACGGCTCCAAAAAACACACGTGGAGCAGCACCAAGACCAGGCAGCAGCCACTGGGACAGCAGCGTCCCAGGCAGCTACAGCCAGGCTGCCCCTTTAATCACCTATGTGAGCAGCCCTGCTCTGTTTGTCCTCCGTCAGCCTAGGAAAATGCATTCCCTGAGGGGGCTGTTTGCTTTGACTTGCCTATAGTTCTGTTTCCACCCCAGTTCTTGCTGCATTCAACACAAACAATTTACCCACTCAGTCATGAGGAAAAACGAAAACCACACTTGACAACTGAATTTCATGTCAGGAGATGATTCAATGACAGCAGCTGAGACAGGGGGAGTGGAGCAAAAGTGGCAGGGGACACAATGAGGAAGAGGGACCGGGGAAATACTCACCAGGGGAGGAGCCCACTCCGGCGGCTCGGAACTGCCCCAGGATGAGGCTCTGCTCACTCTCGGCCAGCGCCAGCAGGAGCTCATAGGCCTCTATGCACTGCTCGCTGAAACACAAGCACAGCACTCAGCTCAGCGGAGCAGCGGCCACTTCCACCCCAGAGCCACTTCCTGGGTGGGAGGCAGGCTGGGCTCTGCCTCAGCCTCACTCCCCAACAGGCAAGGAAACCCCTCGTGAATATTCCCCAGACAAGGCCGGGGGCTTGTCCCTTTGTGCTGGCCTTTTTCTTTCTGCATACTCCTCACTGAATAGTGTATGCATTTTTTTTTTTTCATTAAGAAACTTTAAACTAGGTTTACAGAAAAAAAAAATAAGAGAAGCAATTAATGGGCGATGCAAGTGTGTTGCCCCTCTGGGGATCAGCTAAGAGGGTAACGTGGCACATCTGTGCAGCCCGCTTCCAGGCAGAGCCCCACACCCCGGCACCCCCGGCAACCAGGGTTGGTCTGTGAGACTAACAGAATATGGTGGATCTGCCGAGAGGCCACTGTCAAGATTAGGTTATTGAAAAACACCATGACTTCTGTCTGGGTCGCTCTCTCTCACTTTACTTTCTCCTAGATCGTGCCCTCCAGAGGAGGCCAGCTGTCATTTCTTAAAGACTCTCAAGAGTCCTACAGAGAGACCCATGGCCTCCCGCCAATGGCTGGGAAAGAACTGGGGCTTCCAGCCAACAGCCACGTGAGTGAGCAGATCCTCCAGCCCCAGTTTTCAGATGATGCAGCCTGAGCTGACAGCTCAACCAGAGCTACTCCCAGATTCCTGACCCTTGAAAGTGTGATGTAATAAATTATTAGTTATACAGCAATAGGCAGCTAACCTAACACCCCATAAGGAGTCATTTGGACCTAGGTCAGCATTGGTCAATACAGTAGCCAGAAGCCACATGTGGCTATTGAGATTATACAAATTTTATTTTAAATAAAATGAAAAGTCTAATCCCTCCACTGCATGTTCATACAAAATACTTCACATGTTCAACAACCATACGGGCTAGTGGTTGCCATGCTGGGTAGCACAGATAGAGAACAGTTCCATCTTCACAGAAAAGTTAGATTAGATGCTTGTAAGGGTAAGAACTGTCTCATGCAACACACTTAGGCCATCACAAAATCCCTGACGAGACTTTGAGTTTGGATCTCTGAGAGGAAGAACCATAGTCATCCTTCCCTGTGCCCATCATCCACTGGGTAAGCAAGGCAGAGATCAAAGAACAGCCCCTGTCCCACGGCCGAGACCCACAGGGACCCACGCCCACAGGAGAAAGGCTGTGTGCACGACACCTGTGTGGTCCCAGACAGGACACCTGCAGCAGCGAGATTTCCTCCTTAAGCGAATAACCGGAGAGCTTCTCCACTCAGGGCAGGGGAAATGCTGCTCCAGTCAGCATTTAGTCAACACCGCCTGCTTTGGGTCGTCTTTACTTTCATGGTCCTTTACTCAGAGTTAAAGAGAAAAGGGGCCAATCGCTTGCTCTGAGTGCTGCCGGCTCCGCCTTTCAAGGCCAGGCCATATTTTGGGTTAGAGAGTCTAGGACATTTCCTTATCTCTGAAGATGTGCTAATGTGGACAAAGACCTTTCTGAGAATAGCCAGTTTCAAGAGTCACCACGGTGGGTCATCTGCTTGCTTGGGTGTGTCTGTAAACTAGTATGACTGTTCTCTGGCTTGGGCTGCCTATGTTTTGGTTTGGCTATTTATAAAATAAACATTTCTTAAAACAATATTGAACTTTTTAGAGGAAGCTAAGATACAATCAACTACTATGAGACCTTGGCAAGTATGTTTAAGTAGTTACGCTCATAAAATAAACCTCTGAAGACAAGGAGAAAGCACAGTCTTGCAGCTTTAGACAGATAAACCCCAAAGCTGACGAGGTAGCAAAACACTAGCGCATTCAAATTACCACGGGCTCCCCAGCGCAGGAATTACAGCTGTTTAAACTGGCTGTTTCTATGGGAAAAAGTCAGCAGCATGCCTGAAAAGCCAGGAAAATAGTCACCTCCTTTGACCTATAATTCCTGCTTCAGGGATTTTTATCTCAAGAAAAAACTAAAAAAAGACTATCTTATCTGTATTGATTTATTCACCTTAGGATTATTTCAAATATCAAAGTCTGCGAAAGTCTAAATGTCTTTTACAGAAAAGACTAAATAAATAACAGTATGTAAACTCCAAGCAGGGATCACAGCCATTCAAAATTAATATATTCAAATGACACCAAATTGAAGAAATAGAATATATTAGATTTACAACAGTGTAAAATGTATGCAACTATGGGGCAGCGCCTGTGGCTCAAAAGGGTAGGGCGCTGGCCCCATATGCCGGAGGTGGCGGGTTCAAACCCAGCCCCGGCCAAAAAAGAAGAAAATGTATGTGACTATGAATAAAGACCAGAAACAACAGATGAATATGTATCACAAAAATTGATCTTTTGCATGATATTACTTAAATGAAATAATATTTAAATTGAATATACTAAAATATACCTATTTACAAATACTATTTGCTGGTTCAACCCTGCAGTTCTGCCTCCTAGAAGCCTGTTTCCCAGTTCTGTGCAGAAGGTCACCCTGGACGCACCTGTAACTTACAGCAGCTACAGGAGCCCGGCCACGTCTCAGGCCCATCCTACCTGTACTGCAGGGCCAACCTCAGCGCCGTGGCGTTGGACTCGTACTTGCCCACCAGCATGCTCATCCTCTCGGCATTGCTCTTACATTCCTCCAGGGTGATGGTCAGGAGGTCATTTTGGGACTTGAGGTGTTCTATACGGCTAAAAAGGAAGAAAAAATTACTTTCACATTAGGATTCTAATTCATATGCCAACATTTCAGCTGTCTCATTTGTATTCAGGTGAGAAAAGCATGTTAGGATGGGGGTTGGCCAGATGGGAATGGACACGAAATAATCCAGGTCACAACTTACCTAAATTAAAAAAAAAAAAAACTCCCTAAATTCTGTGTGAATTAGAAAGAAATAAAAAGCCTCCTGGTTATTTCCCACCTAGCTGCCACCATGCTCATCCCATGGGTGCCACGAGCTGGGGCCTGTGCTGGGTTGGGGGGTGAGGTGGGGTGCTGCCCAGGATAGGAGGCAGCTAAGCGCCCTCACCACCCTCCTCACCAGGAACATCTGGTGGGCCTCCATGAGTCGCCCTCCACGGGAACAAATGGAAAGCAGCATCCTAGCAGTAGCTACTGTTTGCTCAATAATGATCTCCCAGTAGCCCTTTGAACTAAGTATTATCATCTCCCTGTCTCTGGTGAGCACGAGGTGGTGCAGAAAGGTTAATGACCTGGGCCCTGGCATTGGAACCAGCTGTCTGACCCCAGATCCTGTGCTCTTAATCACATACCACAGAGCAGAAACAGAAGACAATGCAGAGAGGGCGATGGTTTGATCATGGTGGGGCCCTGTGGGAGTTATGTGGGCTGGGGGAGGCAGATCGCTGCTGAGCAGAGTTCTAACCCTAGGAGCTGCTTGTTGATGAGTGCCTGGGACACATGCTGTCTACACATGCTGGCTCCTTGCCAAGAGGGGAGACAGCTGGAGACCTGTGCCAGAAGCAGACACTGGCACTGTGCTGCCTGTATAGCCTGCAGAACCACGAGCCAAACGGAACTCTTTTCTTGGCTGGGCAGTGGTACCCGCTGATAATCCAGCACTCTGGGGGCCTGAGGTGGGTGGACTGCTTGAGCTCAGGAGTTCAAGATCAGCCTAAGCAAGTGGGAGACCCCGTTTCTACTAAAAATAGAAAAATTAGCCAGCCATAGCAGCAAGCACTTGTAGTTCCAGCTACTTGGGAGGCTGAGGCAGGAGGATGGCTTGAGCCTGAGTTTGAAGTTGCTGTGAGCTATGATGACACTACGGCACTCTACAGGGTGAGACTCAGTCTCAAAACAAGCAAACAAACAAAAAACCCAATAAACGAACTACTCTTTTCTTTACAAATTACTCAGCCTTAGTTATTCTTTTATAACAACATAAAATGGACTAAGACACTGTGTGAACATGAAACTGGTCCTGGGGGTGGGAAATGGATCAGGAATATGAATTGTGGCCGGGGTTCCATCCAGGTTACAGTCTTGGAATTCTAACTCCTAGTGGGATCCAGGACTGCAATTCAGGGCAAAAGACTTTGTGCCAAGTCAGAAAACAAATCAAAGATATATAATCCCTTAGCTTCTCCATTTTCTTTCCCCAGGCCTAGAAGCTCAAGTTAGGATGATTCATTTTCCATGCGACACACCTGTTTATAGTACTCTAATCACCAAGTCTTAGAGAGAAAATAGGGTTGCATACACACAAAATACAAGTGACTCCTGAAATGTTAAGGGATCGCAAGCTTTTAGCCTCAAGGATAAATCTTAGAATCGTCTATCTTATAACAGACTGTGGAGACACTTGCCAATGTGGGAGAGGTCCAGTGAGTGTACAATCAAGACCACTGCACGGCTATGCCAACTCCAAGGTCATTTCAAGGTAATATGTTACAAGAATACCTCCCTGTCCCTATTCATACGAACACTTGACGCTGTGCACACGATAGCTCACAAATGTAATCCCAGTACTCTGGGAGGCCAAGACAGGAGGATTACTTGAGACCAGACTAAGCAAGAATCTCCATAAAACAGAAAAACCAGCAGGGTGTGGTTGTACACTTGTAGTCCAGCCACTCGTGATGCTCAGGCAGGAGGATCATTTCAGCCTAGGGGGTCGAGGTTGCAGTGAGTTACGATGATGTCACTGCACTCTAGCCTAGGAGACAAGAGCAAACCCCTCAAAAAAGTCTCAAAAAAAGATTTCTTAAAATGTGAGCTGTGATGCCATGGCACTCTACTTACTGAGGGTGATAAAGTGAGACTCTGTCTCTTTAAAAAAAAAAAAAGATTTCTCAAAACAGTCCCCACTCATTTACTTTTCAACTTGCTCCATAGCTCACTCAACCACCAACTCCTGCGCTCAGGCAATCCTCCTGCCTCAGTCTCCTGAGTAGCTGGGACTGCAGGTGTACAGGTCTTGACACTGCCTCGGGGCTCAGTCCTAGGATCCTAGGGGTAATTCCATCCAATCCCATGACTTTCATAGGCACTTAGAGCCTGTGGCTCCCAAATTTCTCCAGCCCAGACCTTTATTCTGAGGGCTGGGCTCACACATCCAGCTTCTTCCTGACATTTCCGTTTGGGTGTCACAGTGTCACTCTCTCAATTTAACATTCCAAACAGGACTCGAGATTTTCCCCAAA
Source organism: Galagoides demidoff (assembly GCA_963574575.1). NCBI lineage: Eukaryota > Metazoa > Chordata > Mammalia > Primates > Galagidae > Galagoides > Galagoides demidoff. The sequence goes on from CAUYQV010017656.1 coordinate 19,389, forward strand.
CCTTACCTTCTCCCAGTAATTGCCACCACCATCTACCCAACATTATATGTTAGACCCCAAGAGTCTCCTTGGGGACTGACCGTGCTCTCACACCCAGAACTACCCTAGCTGCAGGCTCGACTGCTCACAGCACTGCGTGGATCCTGAGCCTCTGCCACCAAGCCCACTGCTATGATTGCTCTGGTATGATGTCCTCCTTCACATTCTCCACATCAAGGGAGAGTCCAGCACGTAAATCAGATCTTGTTCTTCCCACATTTTAAACATTCTAATAACTTCCTTCCAATTGCACTTAGAATAGAGAGCAGTTTGCCCATGGCCTCAACATCTGTATCCGGGCCTCTCAGATACCTCATCTCAAGGAGCTTCCCCTTCCACTCACTGCCTGCAAGCTCCACTGGCCTTTGGATGGTTCCTTTTTGTGCCAACCTCTTTCTAGCCTATGATTGTTAAGCCAGCCCATAAGAATCTCTGTTTGTCATACAGCCGCTCCTTTCCCCTTACAACCTCAATGGGAAACGTTTCTTCTTGGGCGGTTTAAATTGCTCTTGGGATTTAAAGGCTAACATATTTTGAGAGGAACAGGCCTCTAACTTTGAGATAGGGAGTTACATGACAGACATCAGGACATGATGGAAGATTAGTTCTAAGAACCCCAGGTTCCAGCAGCAGCTGTGATCACAGAGTGGACAGGTGAGATCAAAGGAGATGGGCCAGAATTCTGCCCCAGGTACTTAATAACTCCGGACTCAAACTGCAAATTCATAGCCTTTATTTTAACATTTGCAAAATGGGTAGGGACTACCCCATCCTCACCAGGTAAGGATTAAGCATTTGTGTGTGAGATCCCTTTGTGAGCTGTTAAATACCATAATAACGTAAACTACAAGCGCCAAACATTCCCCCCTTCCTTGGTTTCTCCTGCATGTAGCAGAGGCGGAAGGTACCTTCCCCCAGTCCAGCCACAAAGCAGGCTTGTTAAATCCCTGAGCCTGCAGAGAGGGGACCCTGCTGAACAGAGAGCCCCCTGAAGGCATCTGGCTTCATTAGATTGTAGAGAGCACATTTGATTCAATTTTTAAGCACTCCCAAGCCAGTGATACCGAGAAGACTACTTCTTCACTGCTACGAGGGAATCATCAGGATTATCACTCTCAAGTATTTTGGATTTAATAAAGAAACCACTTAATTTTAAGATTTAAAATGACCTAGATCACCAGCTTCCTTAGTTCTCAAGAACTCTATTACACAGCTTCAAATCAGGCAGGGCTAAGATGATAATTCAATTTATTCAGGGTTGCCATACATGAGGGGAACAGAAATAAGCAACAATAGATGGGGACTGGTTTCTGCGTTTCTTCCTGGTTTTTTAGCTCATAAGGCTTTCAGATTCCTACCACGCTCTCCCGCTGAAGACTGGCAGGTCAGGGCAGCCACACCACACTAGGATGTGATCCAGTCCATTCTGCCACTGCAGAACAATTCTGAGCCAGAGTGGTTGGGACGGTTTGGCCCAGGTCCTTCTTTGCCTTTTTAGCAACTCCGTCCTCACTGGGATGACCCATCAGGACACACTTCTTTGCCAACCACTAAGAGTACAAATCCAAACTACCACTTTCATGAGACTTGGAAAGATTCCATAAAACTGGGTACGTGGTACAATTATTCTAAGCGGGACAGTTAGGATAGGATATCGGAACCCAGAATTGGGCACATTTGCAAAGAACGTAAATAAAATTAGGCAACCTATCAGGAAGAGAAAGGGGAGTTAGACCAGTGGGCCTGGGCAGTGCCAGGAACGTCTCAGCAGATTGCCTTTGCTGGTTCCCGTGGCTCCAGGCACCCCTGGGATGCTGACTCAGCATCCCAGAACCTCCCTCTGTGGTTGTCTGCAGCGCAGGCCTGCATGCTTGGCACCCTTCTGTGACCTACTTGCATTCCATATGGACTATTCTCGGGAGTCACTACGTAATTTGCAGAGCCCAGCATAAAACAAAAAAGTGGGGCCCCTTGTTCATAAATTACTAGGATTTAAAATGCTGACAGCAAGGCAGTGCAGCCAGGGTGGGGTCTTTCTGAGCAAGGCCCTGTGCAAATGCTCAGGTCACACAGCCGTGAAGCCAACCCTGACCTTGGCAAGCACTGCTCTGATGGCTGAGCTGGTGGACACTGCCGACCCCACCAGACTGGTAGTATCCTCTACCTCTCTGTGCTCCCCCATCACGTACACAGCAGTGCTCCTTACCTATTCAGCCGTTCTGTTTCCACCTCAAACTCCCTAATCTTGCTTTCAGAGATGGCAGATCCGTGTGAGTAGAGTGTTTGGAAAATCTCTTGGATGTTGGAGCAGTCCTGGAGTGAGTGAGCCAGATGCTCTGCCACGCTGCTGGACACCTGCACAGAGGAGCATTAGTTTGCCTTTGGACAGTGTCACTTCAGGGGTGCTGGTCCCCAGGCACGCTCTGCACACATAGTAACTCAAAGCTCATGTTCAGTGAGAATCCTGCACCAGCAGGTGGTTACCCCTGGTTCTCAGTAGATAAAATTCCAGCATAAAACCCAAACTACTAGGAAAGTAGTACATATTAACAGAATAGGACCAAAGGACAGCTGCGTCCCCAACTACTTGCTGTTCACCAGCAATGATGGGGGACTGTGCCTCTGTAGGGTCCCTAACATTTTGAATTCTGAATAAGAGTCTGGACTCCTTGCCCCATGCAGCGTCTCCCACCACTCCAGCCTACACTCTCTGCTTACCGTACCAAGGAGAGGGGCTGACCCCTTCACCTTCACGATTTGGCTTTGGCACAGAATCCAAACACACGCAATTTTTGCTCAGTGCCAGATTCTAAACCAGGGTCTTAAAGGTGCTATTTAAGCTCTCCACACCCCTGCGCATGATCAAATAACTGGCTCTCCCCGCCTCACCCCCAATCCTCAAAAGTACCCCTGAAGGAACTGAAGCCACTCCCTTTCACCACCCCTTGGCTCTTATGGCCCCAGGGGGTTCCCAGGCCCTACAAATGAAAACTCTGGCACTAAACTGGAAGGTTCCAGTCTTTTCCTAGTATGGGGATATACTTCAAAGGCATCATTCATCCTCACTGGAGAGCACACTTCCCTCCAACAGGGGAGTGCAAGAGGTAGGTTCTTCCAGAGCTCTGTGACTGCCTGGCTCTCTGGGAGGGAAGGGGCACATGAAACGGATTCTGCCAGACTTTATCTCCATCACCAGACCTGGACCTGAGTCATTTCCTTTAGAATGGCTTCAAAATGAAGTCTGTCTTAAGCTGAAGAAATAATTCACTGTGTGGATAGAAATCACTCTACATTGTAATTTGATCCTTTGGAAGGAAATATGTATGATTTACTGTTATAATTGACTGGTTTATCGGAGGTAAACTGTGCAAGTTCTCCTGTCATCCATCAGCCAGCGTTTGTGTCTCTCTTGGGTCCTTCCTTGTCATGCTTCCCATGAACACTCACCCCTATGCTACTGATTTCCGAGCCCAGGACTGGCCGATCAGATGAGGAGGATTCGGACCTCGTCTTGGATAGCTTTACCCTCTCAGCAATCTTAAAACACAAAACAAAAAGTTACAAAAAGCGTTGCAGTGCTCCCCAGATAAACTGTTGAGCCTACAATATATAGGGTGTATATTACCAAGTCAACTGAAAGATTAATTTTTTAAAAACTACTCACTTGTTCAGTTTTTCTACCATAGCTTAACCTGGCTCTCTTGGCCTCAGCACCATTAATGTTCTGATCTGGGTGATTCTTTGCAGTGGGGGCTGCTCTGGGCATGAGAGATGTTTACAGCATCCCTGGCCTCCAGCTACCAGGTGCCAGCAGCACTTGAGTTATAAAAATCAAAAATTTCAGGGCAGTACCTATGGCTCAAAGGAATAGGGAGCCAGCCCCATATGCCAGAGGTGGTGGGTTCAAACCCAGCCCCGGCCAAAAACAGCAAAAAAAAAAAAAATTAAAAATGTCTCTCAACACTGCCAAATGTCCCCTGTGGGATAGAAATCCCTCCTGGGTGGGAACACTCATTTACCTAACTTACTAAACCTGATAGTTGAGAAGCGACCTTACTGAGGAGACAAGTAGGGCTGCCAGGCACACCGCCATGTGTCATTTTAACTGTGGGGCAGACTCAACATGTGGGCTGGGGCTACTCTCACAGCTGCCACACCTGGCCAGCATACCCTGCCTTTCTGCTGGCAGAGCTGTTAGTCTCCTAAGTGGGAAGATCACTGGTTCATTACTCAGTGTCCCCTGCTGGGCTGAACCTTAGTCCTTGAGAGAAACTCCCAGGTCCATGGAGAAGTATTGTAGCCCTTGACAAAATGGCTCACTCTTCACAACGACCTGTCAGCTGTGACATTCTCCAGCTGGCTGATTAATGAGAGCTGGCGTCCAGGTTGCAGCTGAGGGAGGCTTAAAACTATTAGTGGGTTATCTCTCCCTGCAGCTCCAGCGCGGGAGGCTGCGCAGGTCCCAGGGGAGGCCTCGCAGGCTGCCTGCACTCATGGCAGCTAGGGTGAGGCTGCTGCTTCCAGAGGGTGGAGGTGTCCCTGCCCGGCCCCCCGGCCCGGGAGCTCACCTTGGCGATGGGGACGTCATTGCTGCTGCTGCTTGTGCTGAGCTCTCCGGTGCTGGGGTTAATTGGGCGGTTGGTAGACGTGAGGCGGCCAGGGCTGGAGGGACCTGTGGCCTGAACGCTCTGCAGTCGAGTCTGAAGCTCTCGAACCTGAAACCATAATGCTTTTAGACACGACTGGCAGTTTCCCTGGCCAAAGAGCCAGGTGGGGAGATGGTGAGGCTCTTGTCCACATAAAGGGATCGGCCCCACTGACAACCTGGATCAGCTGAGTCCACAGAAGTCACCTTACATTTAACCGGACCTGCCACAAATCATCATTCTTCTTCCTCAAGCATGAGGCGAACGTGTCATGTCAGCAGAAGAGGGATGATTGTCTTTGTGAAGGAATGTTTGTTCTTTCAGCCCCACGCTCCTGAATCTGCACTGGGTACTGCGCACAGAGAAACCAGGAGGCCATCTCTGCTCTTGTGTTGCTCAGAGCCCAGAGGAGGAGAGAGACAAATGACTTCCACACAAGCATCCTTGCGTGCTGTAAATATCGATCTCAAGTGCTACAGGAAGCAGAAGAAAGAATCTACCTGAAGTCACCCGGACAGTCTAGAGGGCAGTGGTTCCCGAGTATGAAAGAACAAGTGAGGGGCTTGCATGGCGGGGGCCGGGGTGAAGAGTTTGCACTGGGCCATAGGTGTTAGGGTGACAGGCTGCAGGTTGGCCAGTGTGTGTGGTTTAGGAGATGTCTTTTGTTGGGGGTGGGAGTAGTTAGGCTAAGGTAAACAGACAGGGTTGGCACCAGCAGCTTCTCCCCCTAGTGACTTAAAGGTGGAACTGTCCCTGGGACAGTGGGTGGGAATCTAAATAGCCCTTCTAGATGCAAAAGAGACACAGAGCCCTTTGAATCGCATTTAAAACACTCATTTACGGGCACAGGATTTAAATGTCCAAATCCTGCTTTGGCGATTTCCAAAGAGACAGGTATTCCAAGTGAGTGAAAACAGTTGCTAGAAATTGGTTTGACAGCCTTACAGTTTTATCATCAGGAAAGTGCAAACTTGCTGCAGTACCCAGGCCCTTACACCTGGGCATCAGACCCTGCTGGGAAGAACAAGCATGAGGACATTTAAGGCAGGGCTGTCCAAACCTAAAGGCATAACTGGGCTCCCCTGAGGGGCTTGTTAAAACACAGGTTCCAGGGGCTCATCCCCAGGGATTCTGATGAAGCCCAGGATCAACAAGCTCCCCAAAGATGCTGATGCTGCTGCCAGCGGACTGCACCTGAGTGGCACCGACTTAAGGGACCTTGCAAGGCCCCAAAGCACTTTAGTCCCCTAAATGGGGGGAGTGGAGCCATCCCTCAGTGCCAGCCCTGCCACCAAATCTCTTCCAGACAAGGGCAGAGAGCGGGCACGTGGCCTCTTGTCTAACAGTCTCTGGAAAGCTTTTCATATTAAATGTCTGGGATGTCTCTATCCTTCTAACTTAGGAACAAAAAGTAATTGAAATTTCAATAATTCATCAACATATTAGAAGCCAAAATAGGAAAACTCCCTGGGAGCAAATTGCAGGCAATGGTGGAGCAGCTCAGAAGTGGCTGTGCTGCGGTCCCAGTACTGGGGGCTGAGGGAAGCGGGTGCTGCCCCAACACTCCAGACGCAGAGCTGACCTCAAACTGGCTTAAAGACCAGGAAAATGTGTGCCTGTTGGAGCCAAATGGGACTGGTGGTGAGAGATTGCAGGGCTCATTCTGGGATGGTCCCCAACAAACCAAGAATGGGAATGGGGCGGACTCTTCACTGTGCCACATGGCGAAGGGAGTGGGCCCATTTTCCCATCAGGCACTGCGGAGACCTCCCTGGAGAGACCGCGGGTTTCAATTTCCAGTGCTGGGAAAATCTGATGAGGTCCTGAATAACTAACAACGTTAACACCACTCTAAAACCCAAATTGTGTCTGAACTGTACACAAAACAATCAGTGGTCTGGTCCCAGAATCCTAATTGGCCTACTCATCTTGCTTGTTTAAATATACAAATTGTCCTGGGCAATTTATAAAGGCTTCATTAAAACTACCCATGTTTTAAAAACGTTTCTTCTTCTAATCACAAAGGCAAAACATGTTCATTGTGGAAAATTTAGATGATACCAAAAAATAAAAACAGTACAAGTACTTATGTTCTTTCTTACTATACAAAGATAATTGCTTCTAGCCATTTTCCATGGGGTGCGTATGTGTGTACATAGATGCACTTAAAATAAATCCTAAATCTAAACATATTTTTATTTAAAAATTTTGGATCCAGAGAATGTCTTTGAAAACTAAAGGATGATTAATGTGTTTATTTTGGGCTAGGCCTAATTCTTTAATGATAGTTGCCAGCCAGTGGCAGGGGCAGGGGGACCCAGTTGAAAGGAGAATCATGGAGAGAAAGGTGGAAGGTTGAGTTAGCAACCTTCTCCCTGCTCTTGATTTGGGGTGAGGATCTTAACTAATTTAAATGAATAAATGCACAGAAATGAAGACTACCAGCAGTGTGTTGATTCTGCATAGGCACCACTTGGAGAGGGGCAGAAATGGAGCTACCAAGGTTCTCACTTCTGTTCTCACCCATCACAGTGGGTTGCACTGAGACCCTCCCAAAAGATACGTTCAAATTCTAATCCCTAGAACTTCCAAATGTGACCTTATTTCAACATAGGGTCTTTGTAGATGTCATTAAATTCACGATCTCAAGGTGAGGTCATCTCAGATTTAGGGTGTGTCCTATATCCTGTATCTTCTATCTCTTATCTGGGTGGTATCCTCATAAAAGAAAGGAGGGTACCACCTGAGGCTCAAGACACAGACACACAGGAATAAGGTCGTGTGAACAGGGAGGCAGAGAATGACACAGTCAAAGAGCACCAGGGGCTGCTGGAAGCGGGAGAGGCAAGGAAGGCTTCTCCTCTGGAGCCTTTTGTGGAGTGTGGCCCTGCTGGCACCTTGAGTTTGGACTCTTACACACCAGAACTGTGAGAAAATAAAGTTATTTATTTTTTTTTAGAGACGGAGTCTCACTTTGTCATCCTCAGTAGAGTGCTGTGGCATCACAGCTTACAGCAACCTCCAGCTCTTGGGCTTAGCCAATTCTCTTGCTTCAGAAGTTCTGCTGTTTTAAGCCACCAGTTTGTGGTATATGACTAAAATACCTCTCTTTCATTTAAATTTTTTTTAAAGAAACAGTTTCACTACATTGGCCTGGAAGTCCCGCATTCAAGAGAGTAGCTGGGGGTGTAGGCATGTGCTACCGTGCCCAGCTGGAGATATTTTTATTAAAGGGAATATGTTTCTCTCTGAAAAATATATATTTTCGAGCCAAGGGATAGACAAGAACCAAGGCTCACCTGAGGCAGGGAGGGAAACCTGGGGGAAGGTCACACATCACATTCAAAGTCTTTCTCAGTTGGGCTCCTCAACAACAGAACAAGATGCGAGTGGCCATCTCCTCCCTGCCTACCAAGTAAACATGCCAATGAGAAATGGATTATGAAAAAGGGGCACTGGGCAGCGCCTGTGGCTAAAAGGAGTAAGGCGGGGCCCCATATACTGGAGGTTGCGGGTTCAAACCCAGCCCTGGCCAAAAACTGCAAAGAAACAGAAAGAAAGAAAGAAAAGGGGCACCGACGGGGAGTGTGAAAGCACAACCAGAGACGTCCCCTCCGCCTTCCCAGAGCAGGCAACCCTGGATGCCATCCAAGGGCTCAAGTGTCCAACAGTCACTGAAGAAGAGAAGCTACCAGAGGACTCTGAAGGGTCTGAGTGAGGAAATGACATTAAAAGGCCACAGCTGCTCCTCTTTGGTATTTGAGAGTTTTGTTAAAACACTTTGATTAGAAGAATTAGAAGAGAATGGCCTTAAGTGAGGAGGAGGAAGGGGTGAGCTTCACCAGTGAGTCAGGTGAGAAACGACCAGAGCTCAGACACTGTCAGCAGAGCAGGAATGAAGATGGAGATGTCCACTCTGGACCAGAGCATCCCACGGAGCTCCCCCTGACACGGAACTCTCGACAGTGGCGCAATCTGCCATGGCAGTCACCTGTGACACGGAGCACCTGCCATGGGCCTGGTACACAGAAGGAACTGAATTTTTAATTGCATTTGATTTTAATTAATCTAAATTCAAATCTGAATAATTGTGACTAGTAGACAGGGTACTGGTCAGTGCAGTTCTAGAACTACTGAAGAAGGTAAAAACACAGCCCAACCTGGGGCTGGGGGACCGAGTAACTCCAGAGTCACTCGGCACAGTGGGAGAAACGCCGGGGGAGGAGGTTTCTCAGAGAGAAATGAAGGTGTGAGCTTCGGCCAGGTTGCATTGGAGGAACCAGTGGGGGCATGAGAGTGAGGATTTTCAGCTGACACTTGAAAATCTAAGTCTGAAAAGACCAGAGCCAGAGACCCAGATTGAGGGTGTGGATGAGGTCCTGGAGGAGGTGGGGCGGGGAGAGGCTGAGGACGAGGAGCAGATACAAGGGGCAGGGGATGAGGGGGGCAGGAGGAAGAGGATGCCTTGTCTGGGAGGGAAGGAGGACAGAAGGGAAAGGGTGGGGACAGAGGGACTCCCATCTGATGGTTTCTAATTTTTTTCTGCTAGGCATGAGGGAGGCAATTAACTGATGTCAGGAATGAGGAAGGAGGCTGGGCCGAGGATCAAAAAAGAAAGAACAAAAAAAAGCAAGCTTACACAGCAGTGCGGAGGGCTGGAGCTCCCATTCAAGGCAGGAGACTGAGTAAACGCACTGCTTTCTTCAAACAGGAGACCTCATTAAAATAACAGTACAGAAGAAAAAAGGATCAGAACCACAACAGGAAAAGAATGAGCTGGGGGCATCAGCAGAAACAAGACTGGGACACGTTGCTCAGAGGCCAAGTGCTGACAAAAGAACATTCCACACTGTACACACGGGGAGGTGGTGGCAGGACTCTGCTCAGCTTTCAGATACCAGGAGCGCAAGGATGAGAAAGGAGGGCTGCAAGCAGAGGCTCTCAGAGGCTAAGTGAGGTGACGCTTTGTAAGTGCATACAGGGGACTGAGAATTTCCAGCAGAATGGCAGCCTCAGCTGAAGTCAACAGGCACTCCTCCCGTTACCAGTGCAGAGTGCTGTATAAAAAAAGGAACAATGAGAAAGAACTTCATTGCCAAGGTCAAAAAAAAGACAGTAAGATCTCCAGGTACCAGAAATGAGACATGAAGCTGGGGGTGGGGAGGGCACAGAGCAGGGTCACAGGAGGGGCAGGGGATGCTGGCCCTGCATGTCAGGTGGCTAGAGCTGACCCTTCCACCTAAAGCCTGAAGCCCCCTGCCCCACTCATCTGTGCAAAGCGGATAGAAGGCAAAGGATCAACCTTAATAATCCTGGCACGCTTGGGTATGGAATCCAAATTTGTACTACCTGCGTATTGTGTGACCCCAAACTTAGATGTGAGCGCTGAAAACTGGTCTGGGTTTTGCCAGGCCACCTGCTGCCCCAGAGGCAAATTCTAAGTCACCCAGTATCACAGGGAAAGGGACTTAAGCCTCCCCTGACTGGGGACCAGGACCATGAGGCTGCCGGACAGAGAGGCACCACTGCAGGAGAGGAGTGTGCCCAGGAGACACGGAAACCAGGCAACCAGGAAAGGACCTCACGACAGATACACTGAGGATACTTAAGGAGAGGAGTGGAGTAATTTACATGAAGACGAAATGATGAAACAAAAATAGATAAGAAATCTTAAAAAGCCTTCTTGTGGGAGAGAGAGACACCATGGGCTTGAACTGTGCTGCTCAGTTCTAAGCCCTACTGTGCCGCTGACGCCTTCAACAGTGACGGACGGGGTTTCAGGAAAATCAATTCCATGATGCTCAAAATACCTGTCACCCTAAAGTCTAATACTTACTTAGATTATTGCAATAGGCTGAATAATGACCACCAAAGATGTCCATACCCTAATCCCTACAAATGTTACCTTACATGGCAAAAGGGAATTGAGATGGAGAGAGCATCTTGGATATGGACTCATATCCGGATGGACTCAGAAGTCACAAGGGCCCCTGTCAGAGAGAGGCAGGTGTGTCAGAATTAAAGTGCTGAAGATACCAGGCTTCTGGCTTTGAAGATGGAGAAATGGGGCCAGGCTCAGTAGCTCACACGTTTAATCCCAGCACTTTGGGAGGCTGAGGTAGGAGGATTGATTGAGGTTAGGGGGTCAAGGCCAGCCGGGGTGACATAGCAAGGCACTGTCTCTAAAAAAAATAAAAATTAAAAAAAAAACACATTAACTGGGCATGATGATATGCAACTATAGTAGTAGTTACTTGGGTGAGGCGGGAGGATTACTTAGGAGTTCAAGGCTACAGTGAGCCATGATCATGCTACTGTACTCCAGCATAGTGTGGGCGAGAGTGAGACCCCATACTCTTAAAAAAATAACAAAATAAATAAATCCCAAAGATAAGAGCCAGGAATGTAAGAGATTAGGCACAGTGAGAAAGTGGGATGGGGATGTGTGTGGGCGTGGTGGCTCATGGCTATAATCCTAACAATCAGAGAGGCCCAGACAAGAGGACTCAGGAGGACTGCTTGAGGTCAGGAGTTTGAGACCAGCCTGAACCAGAGCAAAGCCCCATCTCTACTAAAAATAGAACAAACTAGCAGGGCACGGTGGCATGCACCTATAGTCTCACCTATCTGGGAGGCTGAGGCAGGAGGATCATTTAAACCAAAGAGTTTGAGGTTGCTGTGAGCTATGAGGATGCCATTGCTCTTTAGCCTAGGTGACAGAGTAAGACCCTGTTCTCAAAAAAAAAAAAAAAAAAAAGAAAAGAAAAAAAAATATGTGGCACTAGAACGGTCAAAGACAAACCTCCAGAGGGATGTGCAGAGAAATGGTTTGCAGCATGGAGGGAAGCACCCCCAAAAACAGAAGGCGAGGCGAGTTTATGACAGGTGAGCTGAGGTTTCTTCAGTCTCCCAGGACAATGGGAGGGCACAGACAAGACAACCAAGTCAGCTGACAAAGTCATCGGTGAGTTCACAGATCAGGGACAAGCAGGAAGGAAGGGTGTCACTGAAGTCCCGAGAAGGATCAGAAATGTTCTTATTAGCTATAAAGGAGTGAGTCTGTTCTGCTGACCCCTTGCAGTAGTGCTCACCGGGTAATTCGGCATTTCACTGGATAATGGAGCTGGTGGAGGTGCGGGGATTTCTGCATCATAGAAGGGTGAGAATCACTGGGCGGAAAGCTCTACTTACTGAGCCTGAGGAAACAGTCCCTGGTCCTCAGAAAGCTGCCTCCTGGAAGCCCAGGGCTTGAGAGTGCTTTGCAGAGAACCAATCTCCTATTTGGAGAGTTTATAAGACTCTTTTTGGAGCCCCCTAATAAATGAGAAGTCAGAACCTATTGATAGCAAAAATATATTTATTCCTTTTCTGTTTCAGGAAAGTGGTGACTTATGTCACCATTAACTTATTGTTAATGATAATTTTGAGGCAGAAACAGAAAAGAGACAGACCCCAAATGAGAAGAAGGCAGGTCGACCCAGGAGCGCTCCAGCGCTCTGCAGAGCTGACGGGCATATCGTTCTCTCCTCTGTTCTGTACCTGGGTCTGGTTATCAAAACAGCTGTCAGGAAAGGTCAGCAATTCACCAGTCTTCCTACTTCCTTGTCAGCTTTCCCACAAGAGGAGTCTGCTTTCTTCTTTATGGCCGGGAGTTAATTTTAAGTTGCCTATCCCATCTCAGGTATAGGGAGGTCAGGGATGGATAAGCAAACACTGATGCCCAAGACTGAAAAGAGTCACTTACAATGTCAAGGGCACAGTGGTGTGAAGCCCTGTTAGACTAACTGGGAGCAGTTTCCAAAGAAGGAAGAGATGGCAGTTCCGAGGGTCTCTGCTGTGGTTGGATTCCACTTAAAACTTAAGAGATTTACAGAGGCGCCGTGGTCTGGAACTAGATTCAGACCAAAGTAAGGAAGCGTAGTCCCTTCTCCCCACAGCAAGCTCATTGTGGCATCATTCAGTGTTGCCTTAGAATGCCAGGAAAGTGGGTCTGTGGAACCCCCAGGAATCTGGCAGCTGCATTGCTGTGACAGAACCACAACTGTTTGTCTGCAGGAGCCTGGGCTGGCAGGGGACCACAGGGCGGAGAGTGGACCACAGGAAAGCAGTCTCAACACAGGAACAAGGGGTAGCGTCCCCCGCGGAAGGCTACCAGAGCCTAAACTTCGGTGCCAAAAGTTAAAATCAGTGTAGACTTGGACAAGATTGTTAGAGCTTCTCTGGACCTCAGTTTTCCCATCTCTAGAAGGGGTATGACAGGATACCCATCAGGTGGATGCTGGTACATGAATCACAGCTCATCACACATGTGTGCTCAAAATAGTTTCAGTGCTGTTATCATTTAGGCTTTGAGTAAGTTGTGCTTTGTCCTTAGAGATACCTGACTTTAGTCTGAGAGGGGTGTGTTCCATCTGAAAATGTCAGAAGAATCTTAATGCTATCAGTATTATTAACAGAGAATTAATGATGAACCTTCCCGGCCTGCACTGGGAGAGACTCCGTGTGGAAGTGTGAGCAAGGGGGTTCTGCACCCTGCCAGGCAGTGCCTCCCTGCCTTTGGGGCCCCTGTGCCCTGCCAGACTCTGCCTTCCCACATCTAGCACAGGTGACACCCTGGCACCTGGGCAGCACATGGGCGCACAGGGAGGCGGCTTCCCAGGTGACATGTGGGCTAATTCACTGCCACACTGCACGCCCCAGGGGGGTTGGGCTGGGCATGAGGGGAGGGCAGTAGAAAGGCTGCATGTGGTCCTTCTTTACTCCCCTGGCAGAGGGGGATGGACAGAGGATCCCTGGAAAGGCTCTCAGCACATAGCTAGCTGGTGAGTGAAGGACACTGTCCCCAAGTGTCACCACAATCACCTCGGGGACAGAGTGTTGGCACCCATTCACTGATTCAGGGGCTCATGAAGGCCTAGGCATACATATTTTGGAGAAGCTTCCCAGTGACTCCCACAGGCATAGAGTACCTTGGGTATCCGGATGGACTAAGAAGTCACAAGAGCCCTTGTGGGGAGGAGAAGGGGGAGAGTGCGAGGCCCCCACACAGCTGGACTGGGCCTGGGAGGAGCAGTGTCTAGACAGGGCTGCGTTTTGTGGAAATTTTATGAATTTAAACTTAGCTAATATTGGCACCCTCTTCCTCATCCTACAAAGAAATTTCTAAGAAGAAATCGAATAAAATATGAACAAAGTTCCATAAAGGACAAAAGACAGACTACCATGAATATCAAATGGTTAATCTGTGAGATAGGGATCATTCTCAGGCATCCATGGTTTTTTGGGTTTGTTTTGCTTAATTTGAAAATTAAAGAGGAGAAAAAGAAATCACCTACTTTTGCTGCCTGGAATTAGCCTCTGTTAATATATTTTGGTGTGTTCAAGTCCTTTCTATTTCTATGTACGTATTTCTACATATTACAAATCATACAACCATATGAATATGTTCATTTAAAAATAAATTCGAACATTACAGAAAAGTTCAAGTACCCTTTGACCTATATGGCTAGATAGTGTGTCCCCCCAGCCTAACTAGTATTACGATGTTGGTTTCTAGTCTGGTCTATTTTAAATACACACAGACAGACATATATTAAATATAAGTTGATACATGCATAAATTCAAAGTAAACAAAGTAGAGTTTTGCAGTCCTGCATTTTCTATGTATAGACCTGTGGCCAAGAAAAGCATCAGAGAAGGGAGGGGAAGAGCTCAGATGGACCGACGGCCACATGAGGCTGAAAGAGACTGGAAGGGAAAACGGAGGAATCTTTATTTAACCTACATAAGGTCACCACAGTTTCACTTCCATACACATCTCCACTGTGACTAATTTTCGCTCAAAAATATCAGCACTGACTTAGCATAGGATGGGAGACAATTTGGGGTGGTGAATGGCTGCTTCAGAGGCAGACAAGGGTCTGGACACATCAGTGTGACGCTGTGATAGCCCTGCCAGGGTGGGCCACATATGTTATACACTGATCATTCCCTTAGAACAAGAGAATGCAGTCAAGCCCGTGACCTGCCTTTCAGGTAATTACTCTCTATAAGCAGGTGCTGTGTTTTAATTTAGATTCCCCTTCCTTTTTCAACTCTCTTTCTCTTTTTTCAGACATAGACTCTGCTGCCCTGTTTGTGGTGCTGTGGCGTCAGTGTAAGCTCAACAGCAACCTCAGACTCCTGGGTTCAAGGAATCCTCCTGCCTCCAAGTAGCTGGGACAACAGGTACCCACCACAGCGCCTGGTTAATTTTTCTAATTTTAGTAGAGACCGGGGTCTCGCTCTTACTCAGGCTGGTCCGGAACTCCTGAACTTAAGCAATCCACCTGCCTCGGCCTCTCAGAGTGTTGGGATTACAGGCGTGAGCCACAGTGCCCAGCCCTCTTTCTCAACTCTTAAACCATGACCACTCTTCCTTAGAGCAAGAGTCCTTAGTGATAAGAAGATAAATACTGACAGTGGATTAAATCTGCTGTCCCCATCCAGAGGAGTATTTAGATACTTGTCATGGGGGTGGGGGTGGGTGGGCCTGGAATCTCATGAGAGGATGCGCTGCCAGCAGCCTCAGTTCATGGGACAGGTTCCTGGCGCTCGGCTGCACACTTGGCTGGGCAGAACAGCACTGGACCCCACCCTGCCCCGGTGTCTGTTGCAGGAGAATGACTGGGTGGCTGCAGGGCAGCTCCGTCTCACCAGTCACAGTCACAGACTATTTCTTTCCTTCTAGAAATGGGCTTATTCTCCAGCAGAATCACCAACTTAAAAGTGGCCCAACAGAGGATAGGACAGGAGTTACTTGGAAAAACTCATGAGAAAACGGGTCCTCCAAGAGTGACAACATGCAAAGCCAAGTCCTCCCTCCCTACTGTGTCCCTCGTTTCCTGCCTCCTTTCCCAGCTTCACGCCCCAGGAAGAGGCTGGGTCACCAAGAATTCCATGTTGCTTTCTGGTCAGGAGGATGAGGGACAGGGGAGGAAAAGGGCCCTAACGCACTTGGAATTGGACTTGTCCTTTTCCTAACTGAGGAGCCAAATGGCAGCCTTATTTGTAGTTTGGAGTCCTTATTCACATTTTAAAAGACTTTAGCTGAGCCAGGTGAATCCATTTTTATGGCATGGGTCCTATGAACACGAAACAATGAAATCTTTCTTAGATATTACAGTGTATTTCAGTATTATGAGCAATTGGTTTAAATCAGACACCTGCATTTTCTTATTGCTGGTGGAAGCAGTGGCCTCCTTACACCCAACCAGAATCTTTAGAGACCAAGTTAGTGTATCTAAGAGCAGTTTTTTTAAAAGTGACTTTGAGGGGAAGTGGGGAAAGTAAAGGGGAGGAAACCTCAGATCAGGGTCATTTTATTTGCTTTAAGCCAGCACGTCTCTTAGTCTCTTGAATTTACTGTGGTGATGGCCAGAATTAGCTCAGAAGCCAAACCCAGGGATGACAGAATCCCAGGGTCATCCACAGATATGCTGAAAATACCCAGGTACTGTGCGAGGTACAAGGAAGGACCTTAGCACCACCTAGGGCCATGAACATGAGGAAGTTTCTGAAGGATTTCTTTAAAAATCTCAGAAGGAAGTTGAAGGGACCATGTATGTTCAGGTCTGTGATTCAATGGGACACAGATTCACGTGGCTGTGGTCACATCAGTTTTGCTTTGCCAAACAAACTGGGGGAAATGTTATCACTTTTACTACGTGGTGGTTGACCTGAATGATTTAGGTAAAAAATGCACACATCGTGGAGGAGGAGGTCGCTGCCATCTCACACACATCTCCAGGAGCTCCTACCTCTCTCGCTACTCACCAGCACCCATCACGCACCTTGGCAATGACCTGCGAACTTGCCTCCCAGCATCCCTGAAGGCAGGGACTGTCCTGTTCTCCACTGTAACCCCTCAGCCCAGCACAAGGCAACAATGTTTACCAAGAGAATGACTCAATGAAGAACAAAGCGCTTCCTTTCTAGAGTAATTAATTTTGCCTTGCCTAATTAAGCCTCCTTCTTTAAGTGTGAGGAAATCAGTGGTTATGTTGCACAGCATATAGAAATAAAAGATTATCTCACTGAACAATGAACTGGGACCAGTAGTAAAAGGTGTCTGCCTGTTGTTCCTCAGTTATTGCTCCGCCAACTAGCCCAATTTGTTAACTGACTACATTAAAGATCTAATTTAATTAAATCTTCAATAAGGCTCGAAGACCGAGGGAGAGCACTTTGTTTAATTACAGGCAGGGGGCAAGCACCAACCCTATTGATCTGGTCAGTTAAAATTCCATACAATGAATGTAGGCAAGAAAAAAAATGCAGCCCCAAGTGCTTCTCAGCCAACCCTGACCCACTAACTAATACAGAGCTACTGCACAGACAGCAGAGGCAAACCAGCCACACGCCTGATAGTGCCACCGGGTGAAGTGACACTGTCCCCAGTGGCTCTGTAGAGCTATACCTTGTGAAGAACAAAAGATAAGCCAACCGCAAGCGATGGGCCCTTTCACAGGGAAATGAAATACACTGGGTGAACAGGTGGCGGCTGGAAAAAGCCTCCCAGCACGCAAAGTCCAGTGAACTGGGATTCAAAGGCATGTAGTAAAATTCTTTAAGATCCAAAATTGTCTTGAGATAAAAAGAAAGAAATCCAGTTCATGGATATGTATGCAAATTCCTGAGGACATTTCCAGTTAAGGAAGAGATACAAGGTCCACAATATTTTATTATTTGGAGGTAACTCAAATGCAAATTGTGTAGATTTATATTAAATGGTAATTGTGCAAATTTAAAAATAAATGTGATGAGAGGTTCTGACTAAATTGTGCCTGTGTACAGGGGCAGGCGTGCATGTGAGTATATACGTTATTATTCAGTGTTCACGTCAGAGTTCTTCAAACATCTAAGGATTTACAAAAAGATGGCATAGTGCTAAACTTTCCACACTACTCAACAGGGAATTCTGGATTTCACCCTAAGCAACTACGACTAATTTTTGGACCATGTACTGTTTGCCAGGCATTATCTACCTACTTTATGAGTATTATCGAATTTTCCTGTATTGGGTACTACGACTGTCCCCACGTCATAGTGGAGTAAACTGTGGCACAGAGAGGGTAGGTAACCTGCCAGACTCCTGGTGACTTGGCAGGCCATGCTCTGACCCCAGGTGGTTTGGCTCCAGAGAGTACAGGGTCTCTGCTGTATGCTATTCTTAATACAGACTTCCAGGTCAGAGAAAACACTGGAAGAAGGGAAGGAGGATGCCTTTTAACCTCTTGCTAGTCATAATCAAGGGCTGTCTTGTGCTTTAGTAACTCAAATTAGAGAAGAAAATTCATTCTAAACCACAATATGTAATTAAACCTAAGATCAACAATTTCTCTTACAAAACAGGCACCATCAGAACACACACGGTTAAGGGCGAGCACATACCTAATTAGGGCATTAGTCATAATGACCGGGGAGTGTAACCCAGGGAATTACAGGGGGTGCGGGCCGTGGAGCTGAGGACATTTTATCTGGTTGCCCAGATAAAGCCTTTGCTGACTGGGATGATTAACTCTTGCAGACACAAGGCTCAGCGTGCCGTCCAGTACAGCTGGCTACTGAAAATATGGCTCTGTGTGCTGAGTTAAGACAAAACAATCTTCAGATGTGAGAGGTGGTAGTCCTGGCCTTTTAATTGTGACATTAGCCATAAATGAGGGAGAGTGTTGATAACAAACAAAAATAGCAATTTCTTCCGCATTTATACATCACGGCAACTAAGAATGCTTGCTTGTGGACGAAAACCCAAATGATTCGCGCATGCTGACCTGACTGAAGCACAAGTTATTTCCAAGGTGTTCTTGAAGGGTAAGGAAGAAAGAGCAATGGTGAAAGAGAATGAGACCTGCTGGATGTATTTTCTTCTCTTCTAATTTATCTGTGTGCAAAATGACCAGTCAGAGCACAAGTAGGAAGCAAGCTTGTAATGCTGCCAATGACGGGGAAGCAGGTAAAGCAGGTCTAGCAATTCAAAGTGAATTCAGCACTTCAGAGGGAATTGTCTGAGTGAAGAATTCATTACTTCCCCTCCAGTCCCATCACATATAAAATCCTGGGCAAACAAAGAAGGACTTGTGGGTTGCTGGGAAAAACTCCATCTTTGGCCAACTGAAGGCCTTAACAACTCTGCCAGACATTTCTATCCTGAAACATCAGCTTCTTCAGTAATGGATGTTAAGTCTTAATGAGAATGGCTCTCAGACTAGTTCAGGCACCGGGGGGAAATACCGGGGGAAATACCAGGCATCACAGACACATACACGGGCGTATATGCAGAGACACGCACATGCACACACACGCTGACATGTACACGTGGGCACACGCACGTACACGCCTACACATATGCAGACAGGATGATTTTCACTTTTATAAGTCTATACCAGAAGAGGTGACATTTCACTTAAGATAAGTAAAGATGCTAAATGAGAGCAGGTACTCTAAAATGAAAGAAAATTTTACAGAAAAAAAAAACATAAGGGGAAAATTCTCTATGTATTTCTTCAAATTATACAAATATTATTAGCTTACGTTAAAGAAGAACATTCTAATTAGGCTTGGGGAAGACGCGTGTACTCTGGGGACGGGTTTTGAATTACTGCCCTGGTATAATTTTACCACCCATTCAGATTTAAGGTTGCAGAGAAAAGTGTTTTTTGTTTTTTTTTTTTTTTTTAATCTTACCTTTATACCTTAGCACTTTCAAACTACTTTCTTTTTCTTTTTCTGAGACAGGGTCTCACTGCTGCCTAGGCTTGAGTGCAGTGGCGTCACCATAGCTCACAGCAACCTTAAACTCCTGGGCTTAAGCGATCCTCCAGCCTCAGTCTCCTGAGTAGCTGGAACTACAGTAGGCGCCTGCCACACCCAGCTAGTTGAGATGGGGTCTTGCTCTTTCTCTGGTTCATCATGAACTCCTGAGCTCAAGTGATCCTCCCAGAGTGCTAGGACTACAGGAGTGAGCCAATGCACCTGGCCCACAAAGTAATTTCAAGAATGACTTTGAACAACAAAGGCATGGCAGTTCCCCAAACTGTAAGTACCACAAAATTCCTAGGCTGGCGCTGGCCCCCCACGCCCGGCGGGGGGGTGGGGTGGGGGGGCCGCCATGCTGGCTGCTGTTCTCACCCTCCTGCGCAGTCGGTCCCGCTCCTCCCGGATGGCGTTCATGGTGGCCTTGGTGCGGTTCAGCTCCTCCTCTTTGCTGCACAGCATGGCGGTCAGGCTCTCATTTTCTTCCCTCAGCCCCGCCAGCTCCTTCTCCCACCGAGACCGCTCTTCAGCCAGGTTGGGATACAGGTCCCGGCCAAGCACCCCCTCGATCTCCTCAACTGTCTGCAAAACAAAGCCACAAAGAAAAGTCAAGTCAACTGACTTGGAGAAGGGGGCTGGGAAGGAGACAGGACGGGCACAGGTGCCCAGAAGGGTAGTGGGTTCTAGAGCCACCTTACTAGAAATAGTGATTGTGACTAAGGACATCCTAAGATTACCTTCTCCACAACTTCAGATGCCCTCATCACCTGCCTGAGTACCAGTCTGTGCAGCCCAGCAATTCCCAGAGTTAAAACCCGTGGAGTCCCCTCCTGGTGTTTGAGTCTTTCTCTGGTGCTAATTGCCAGTGCACACGAATGTTCATTTCCTTCACTTGAGTTCCAGAGAAGGTAGAGACCCCGAATCAGGCAGCAGGCTGATCAGTGATCCTGATACTGCAATTGCAAATGCTAGGGCTGCAAACTGTGTACAAAAATCTAACTCGAAGTTTCCTAAATGATAGGCCTCTCACGTGCCAACTCAGCAATAGGGTAGGTCACGTCACTGCTGCCAGCCTTTAGTGACACATCAGAATTCAAATGGCGTAAAACAGGCTCAGTCCCAAGACACGAAAGACAAAAATAAACCTCAGTGACACAGAAAAGAGGAAGCTCGTTGTAGAAGTTTCTAAGGCAGCAGGGATTTAATTAATTAATAATACAGCTATAAACTGAACAGAATTTTAATAGTACTTTGAGAGTTTAAAAAAATTCATTTAACACGTTATTAATGGAGAAGAAACATACAGAAAATAAGAAAAAAGGGAAGAACTCATTCTGCTTGCTGTCAAACTATTCACGCTCATTTCCTGTACTTTGGAAAACGCAGCAGATGCCAACTAATAACGACACAGGGGGGAGGACAACCATGGGGGCGACAGCACTGAGTGGATGCAATAAGAAACAAGTCTCAAATACTTAAAAAACAGGGGCATGTCACTCGGAGATGCTGCCCCTTCCCCATGCTGTGCCTTCCTGCTCCTTTCAGGCCTGAGACTCCTCTCCCACTGGGCTCTGCTCCAGACCCTGCTTTGTCCCTTGCTGGTTAGAAGTCTGTGGCTTCCTCCTTCCCGCCTAGTCCCGAGGCTGGGGCTAGACCCAAGTTGTCACCACAGCCAAACATCGGGCCTGGCAGGTCGTGGAGAAAAAAAAACAGCGATTCTTCTCTCTCCTGCAAACCACTCAACTGTATGTTTGCGATGCAGAGGAGTAAAGATGGAAAACCAGCAGTGCTGTGAACTCGGATCATGGTTCACTTTAAGACACTACAGCTCTTTTGTGAAACCCTAGATTCCAATTAACTCGCCCTTTCTGCTGCAAAGCCAGTGAGCTGGATGGTGACTGTTGATATAATGACTTTTCCTAAAGTAGTTCAGCCCAACAAAAATTTAGAGGGTCCTGCTTCTGCCTCGTGGACCAGTCTAAAGTCTGGCTTTCATAGAAACATTTGGCCCTAACACATATTTGAGGAAAAAACACAGATCCTTCAAGAGAAGTAATTGACCATTTCCCTCATAGAATCTTGAAGAGCCACGCGGAGGGAGAGGGACGCCACCTTAATGGCCAAGTCGCAGTGCTCGCTGGCCGTGGTGAGCTGCTCGATGTGCCTGTCCACCTCGGCCACCGAGAGGCTGCAGCTGCTCTTCTTGCGGTCACAGAGGGCATTCTCCAGCCCCGCCAGCACCCTCTGCAGTTCCGAGTCCAGGTCGCTGCAGTTGTCTGTGAGTGAAGGAAGACAAAAGGCATTAAGCCTGACAGGAGCTCTCTGCTTCACTTACCCCAGGGACTGACATGGACGAAAGGGAATGTCTGGGCAGCTGGACGGTCAGGAGCCGACACCACCAGCCCAGTCTCACAGCACTGCCTCCGAGGCTTGGGGTCAATGGACAGCTCTTTATTAAGGCCTTTCAGACCATGGTCAATTTCTAGATAGCCAAGTTACCCTGAATTCTCTTGTCTTTCACTCAAAGAACAAAAAAGTTATTTCATGGGGGGCGGGGTACCGGTAGTGACACTTCTGAAGTCTTCTGATCAACCTTCCTGCTCAGCCCTTCAAACAAGCACTAATTATAGGAAGATATTCTGCTAAGAAGATCCCATCACTTTATTAAACAAACAACAAGAAGTCCAGAATGAGCAGAGATAGGAGGCATTTTGAAAAAACACAAATTGTACAAGAGACAGTCTTCACCCTCAACAAGCTTGGATCAGTTTTTCCCTCTAATACAACCAGTCAAAATTCTGCACTGGTGTGATTTAACTCACATTTTTCCAGCAGTAAGAATGACTGTCCTAACAAATTACGTATTGTTCTTCACGTCCATGTCTTGTAACCAATTCTAATAGTTTGATTTTGACTTAAAAATCTCAGTTGTATATATTTTTTCCCCTTTTTTTGAGACTGGGTCTCACTTTGTCACCCAGAGTAGAGTACGTGGTGTCATCATAGCTCACTACAGCCTCAAGCTCCTAAGCTCAAGGGATCCTCCTGCCTGAGCATCCAGAGTAGCTGGGACTATAGGTGCTCAACACCTCACCTGGCTAATTTTTAATGTTTTTATAGAGATGGGGTCTTGCTGTGCTGCCAAGGCTGATCTCGAACTCCTGGTCTCAAGTGATCCTTCTGCCTTAGCCCCACAAAGCACTGAGATCACAGGCCTGGGCCACCATGCCTGGCTGCGAGTTACTTTTAAATGCTGAACATATTTGGCCTGGTCAGGGATGGAAAATTATTGTAATTGTGATGTGGGCTAGATATATCTTAGAAGATAACTTTTTTAGGGGACAACTCCTTTAAAGTCAAATACAAATTTCTTTTTCTTTCTTCTTATGGAGACCAAGCCTCACTTTGTCACCCTGGGTAGAATAGTACATAGCAACCTCAAATTCTTGTGGGCTCAAGTGATTCTCTTGCTTCAGCCTCCCAAATAGCTGGGACTATAGGCCCCCACCACAACACCTGGCTATTTTTAGAGATGGGGGTCTCACTCTTGCTCAGGCTGGTCTCAAACTCCTGAGCTCAGGTGATCCACCTGCCTCAGCCTCCCAGAGTGCCAGGATTACAGGCGTGAGCCAGCACAAATTTAACTTGCTATTTTAGATTCTGTCGATATCACCAAGGCATTTAATTATTGCAGCAAGACAGATGTTAACTATATATAATCTCTTAAAGCCCATCTTCCTCTCCATCCAGCCTTTTCTGCATGAACACTGCTCGATGTCTTCAGCGCCCCCTTTCTCATTATAGGTTCTGCACACTAAATGGCCAACTGCTTTTGGTACTTACCTTTGGAAGACTTCAGGAAAATTCCTAGTACTAAGGAACAGGAGTTCTCAGAATATTTCAATCAACCTCTGCTGGCTGCCTGTATCTGTAAGTTACCCAAATCTAAAGAGAAGATCAGCCTGAGGCTTTCGCGCCAACTAGTGCACACAATTATTCTGCCTCCTTCTCAAACCTGTTCATCCCGATCTTCCCATCTCCGCCCTGTCAATCAGGCCAGCTCTGAGGCAACCCTCAGTTCCCTTTGCCCGATCTTCTAAATTCAATCCATCTTAGGATGACAACCTGTAAAACTTATCCCCAAACTGACCTCTTCTTACCATCTCCACTGACACCATCCTGGTCCAATGAACCATCTTTTCTCAACCAGGTCACTGTCATAACCTCCCACCTCCACTCCCCAAACCCTCGCCAAAGCAAGCCATTTAAAGATTAGATTAGATCCTGTTACTTTCTTAGCCCTAACTGTCTAAGGGCCTCCTGTTGTCATTCAATGAAGGTTTAAATTCCTTACCTAAGTGCACAAAACTCTGCATGATCAAGACTGATGTGCTTAATCCATGTTGCCCCATGGAATTCCTGGAGCAGCTTTAATAAAATCCCGGTGTCCAGGCCCCACCCCCAGACCAATTAAATCACAATCTCTGTGGGGAGGAGCTTGGCCACTGGAAAACTTTTTAAGTTCCTCAGATAATTCCAATGTGCAGTCAGGGCGAGAGCCACTGACCTGGGCCTTGCCGCATCCGTCCAGCCCTCATGGTTCTCGACACTCGGTTCACACCCCGAGCATTCTCTCTATCCCTGCAACACGGCCAAACTCCTGCCTGTCCCAGGGGTTCCTTTTCCTTTTGCCCATACTGACTCCTACTCAAATTTCCATGAATCATTCAGCTTGTAGCTCAAGGGCCACCCCCTCACTGAGCTCTTCCCTGTCTAAATCTTGGGGTTCCATCTCCTCCCCTGCCCAGTCTCTACCCCAGTATCCTACATTCTTCCTGGCAATTATCATTATCTGATCTGATTTATGTGTTTGTTATCTCTCTGCTGCTAAAACATAAGCCCCATGACAGGAGGCACTTTGATCTTCCTCCCTGTCGTATCTCTATCACGGAACAGTTGTAGGCTTGATTATCAAACAAGCGTTATTTTTTTGAATGAGCAAATATAAACACATCACTATTTATTTAGGAGATAGCAAGACTGTCAACGGCACCATATTTTTCACTGACTTTATGCTTTTTTCCTTGCTAGGAATCCTGCTCTGAGCTGACAAGAACCAGGAGCCACTCGACACTGCCCTCTGGAGATGGAGGGCAGGTGCACAGGACCAGCTTGCTGCCGAGGGGCTGGGGTGAGGAGCAGCACTCCCCAGGAACCAAACAACCAGTCTCCCAAAGATCATTTACCTTGAGAAAGGTGCAAGGTTTCCTAGTTCCCTGAGCTGGAGTGAATGTGCATTTCTGGATGGGAAAGGAAGACGGCTCTCTTGGGCTCCTTCATATTGATTCTCTGGCACCGTCTGCCTGATGCAATAACCAGGGGCTCTCCCAGCAGGACCAGCAGGGCGGCACCCCGGTTGCTCTCCGAGGATGCTGAGTTACAGCAGTAGGGGGTTGCGGGGAAGGATCTGACCAATATTTCTTTCTTATTCCTCCCCCACCCCCAAGGCAGAGTCTCATTCTGTTGCCCAGGGTAGAGTACCATGGTGTCATGAGCATAGCTCACAGCAACCTCAAACTCTTGGGCTCAAGTGATCCTCTTGCCTCAACCTCCCCAGTAGCTGGGACTACAGGTGCCCACCATGACACCTGGCTAGTTTTTCTACTTTTAGTAGAGACGGGGGAGTCCTGCTCTAGGTCAGACTGGTCTTGAACTTCTGAACTCAAGCAATCCACCTGCCTTGGACTCCTAGCGTGCTAGGATTATAAGCCACTGTGCTGGGCTTCTTTCTTGTTCTTTAATCAAAGAGTTGCTGAGCCCTGGACTCAGGTTAGAAGCAGAGTGTAAAGATGAGTAGGAGATGGACCTCAAGTGTGAAGGGCACACAGAGGTACAGAGCCACAGCCCCTTCTCTCAGCTGCCTGCCACTTCTCTGGGGAAAAGAGAACATAGAGAGCCAGGAGGTCACAGGGAAGACATTTAAATTAACACACACACTCTAAAGAACTAGTGAGCTTCCGTCCTTCAAACCAAGGACGGCTAATAATGCTTTCTTTGGTTATAAGAAGCAGAATGCATAAAAATACAGGTAGGGTGATAAGCCCCACATACTCTACTCTATTCCAAAAAGCTCTGTATGTGGTTTCACACAGACCCTAACAGTGGGTGGAACTGTCTTTCAGAATCTGTGGCATATTCTCCTAAATATAGACTCTTAGAATAAATTCCAAACTCCTTCCCTTGGCCGTCAATGCCTCACACAATCTGCCCCTGGTAAATACTGCACCTTCAATACCAAAAGCTGAGGCAGCTGAAGCCTCTACAAAAGAAAAGAGGTGCTATAAGGTTAAGAGACCAGAGGGAATGTGATAAGCTAGAACAGGGACCACACATTCCAGTACAAAGGGTGCCACAGAGAGGTGCCCTCCACAGAGCCTTAGGATGTAGAGACAGGATAATCACTCCTGTGCTTGGTTCAGCACTCTTGACTGTTCAGAAAGGTCTTTTGCATACATCACCACTTCACATTCCATCCTTCAGGCAGGCTGGTGAGCCCTGTTCCCTGCAGGAGACATCTGGGGCTTGGAGATGTCTGGTTACTCACCCAGATGTCTGGGACCACAGCATTAGACTTCAACACTCTGGGTCCTTTTCACCACACCATCTAACTCAAGAAAAGGAACTCTGAGTGTAGAGCACAAGCCAGTTTATCCCAGCACATACATGTACCTACCCACGGCCACTGTTTCCCAAAAAAGCCAACAGAAGGACAGGAATTATAATTAAGTGAGGGATATTAACTCTCAGTAGGCTCTGAAAACGTAAGGATGTCTACTGTAGTTTCTAGAACAACTAAAAAAAATTGCTAAGAGGAATAGTTAAAAGCCAATAAATTAAAAAGAGATTTTACAAACATTTAGTTAACTCAAAAGGAAGGAAGAAAAAATGAAATAAAAAAATCAGAAAGGACAACCAGAAAACAAATAGTAAATCAGAAGCCCCATGTTAACCGTATCATTAAGTACATTAAATATTAATGGTTAAATACTCCCAATAAAGAAGACACTGCTGGAATGGATTTTAAAAGATCCACAAAACAATTAGGATGACTAATTACTTAAAAAAAAAAAGCCCCCAAAACCCCAAATCCAGAAAATAATGTGTATTGGCAATGATGTGAATGATGTAGAGAAAGTGAAATGTTTGTGCATTGCTGCTGGAAATGTAAAATGGTTTAATAATCATCATGGGAAACAGTTTTGCATTCCTGAAAAAGTTAAACAGAATTACCACATGATCCAGAAATTCTATTTCTAGGTATATACTAAAACATATGAAAGCAGAAACTTCCGCATGTAACTGTACATCAGTGTTCACAGTAACACTATTCACAATGGCCAAAGGGTGGAAGCAACCCTGCCTCGGCTAATGAATGAACGAACAAAATATGGTACATGCATGCAATGGAATATCATTCAGTCTTAAAAAAGAATGAAATTCCGTTATATGCTACAACACAGGTGAACCATGAAAACATCAGGCTGAGTAAAACAAGCCAGCAATAAAAGGACAAATATTGTCTATTTCCACTTGCATGAAGTATCTAGACTCTCCCACAGAGACAGACAGTAGAACAGAGATTACTTGGTAGGTGAGAGGAGAAAGGGAGTTATTGTTTCATAGGTGGAGTTTCTATCAGGAAGGATGAAAAAGTTCTGGAAATGGACAGTGGTGATGGTCGCATAACTCTGTGAATGTCCTTAACGTCACTGAACTGTACACTTACAAGTGGTTACCATGGTAAATTTTATATGTATGTTACCACAATAATAATAATATAGTGAATATATTTCAGTGAGTAAAATGGGAAGATAAAAGTAAACAGGCATATATGAAATGGAAAACATTGCCTTCAAGAACACAGTGCATCCAGGAAGGATTTATGGTACTGTAGCTTAAATTAAAAAACGTTTTTTGCTGGTGGGAGAACAGGACAAAGAAGAAAGCAGAGATATGAGAAATCTCAAGGAAGCCTGGGAGGAACCAGCTTTTTAAATCTTGGTCTGCAGCAGGGGGACTCCTCCAAGGGCAGCCCGAGGCAGTCCTGCTTCCTTCCCCTCAGGCTAAGTGCCCTGAACGTCTGAAAGGGATTGCCCTTGTCCTGTGTCCAAGACACAAGAGGAGGCCCTTGGTGTCAGATAGACATTCCTCTAACAGTTTATTTGTATTGTGACTCTTTCCAAGCTCTCAAACAGCCATAAATAAGGGGGAAACACGGTGGGCTGTGGCCCGGAGCAGCTGCAGCAGCAAACAGGCTGACACAGCCACTGGGGCTGACTCTTCCAATTAGCCCTGAGCTTCCTGGCAGCCAAAGCAAAAACGAATTATCTCCTGTCAGAAAGGAGGCAGTGTTCCAGTTTCACAAGGGAGACAAGGTGTTTCTGGCAGTAGCTGTAGAAGGATTTAGGTATGCAGTACTTCATGTGTGGTATGAAGCTGTGTGAACGCCAGGCTCCTGGCTGGTTTCACACACATGCAGATTGCACGTGGTTTCTTCTTACACTAATATTCTATTAAGATAAAGCTGTAGGTCATTCAGGTGCAGAGTAAAGGAAATTCTGGGAAGGGATAAGCACACATGACCTTGGCATTAAGCCTTCTAAGTTGCCTGATTTGATGTAAGACAAAACAGGACACAGAGGACAAAACAGAGTGGGTCTCACACTAGCCACCTGCAGCCGAAGATGTGCTCACTTATTGGGCAAGGGCTGTGGTGTCAACATCAAATCATTAGAATTTCTGGCTATTCTTGTAGAGTGAGACAGACGGTCTGGCAATGCTGGGCCCAGCTTCTGTCCCAGGCGCACCTCTGCTCTGCCCGACTCCGTGGCAGTCTGTGGCTCCTCCTGCCTCTCCCTGTTTTTTTCTAAATGAAGCCTTCCTCAGTTTGACCTGTGGTAGCAGCTGGAGAATAGACAGCTCAGGGTGTCTAGGGAGAACTCTGCCTTAGGTCTTTATGTGCCATTTGAGGGAAGACCCATGTATAGCAGGTCCTCAAATAATGTCATTTCGCTCAGCAGCATCTCCTTTTTTTTTGAGACAGAGTCTCACTCTGTCTCCCTGGGTAGAGTGCTGTGGCATCATCGTAGCTCACAGCAACTACAATCTCTTGGGCTCAAGTGATCCTCTTACCTCGTCCTCCCAAGTAGCTGGGACTATAGGCACCTGCCGCAACGCCTGGCTAGTTTTTCTATTTTTAGTAAAGACAGTGTCTCGATTTTGCTCAGGCTGGTCTCAAACACCTGAGCTCAAGCAATCCACCTGCCTCAGCCTGCCAGAGTTCTAGGATTACAGGTGTGAGCTGCTGTGCCTGGTAACATCACCTAATATCTCTAACATCACCAGAAGCTTTCTACTTTGGGGATCTTAACTGAAATCTTTAGATCCGCAAAGTGGAAAGCTTCTGGTGTAATGCCAAGAAGAGAAACAAACGGACGCCTGGCCAGAGCTGCGTCTGTGTGGAGCTTGCACCCCCATATGTGTGGGTTTTCCCCCAGGACTCTGGTCTCCTCCCATACCTCAAAGACGTGCATGTCATGTGAACAAATGTGCCTCTGTGGTCCCAGTGTGAGTAGGTGAGTGAGCCCTGTGGCAGGATCATGTCTGATCCCAGGCTGGTTCCCACCCTGAGCTGCTGGAAGGCTCCAGCCATCCACGACCTGGGACTGGAGTTAAGAGGGTCAATAATTACCTAACTTGCTTTTATTAATATATCTTCAATGTATGCACGACTCACATTTATTTCAATATTTAATATTAGAAGTGCTTTGGGTCTTTATTGAGATGTTTGGTGATGGTTTTCTGATTGGAAACAAGCCACAGGAGCTAAACTCTTGTTTGTATCAGTTAGCTGGGGTAAAATCAATTTTGCAGTTTCTACGAACCTACCCACAACGTTACATGAAGACTTGATGTATTGTGGAAATCTGGAAGGGAGGTAAGAGAACAGTCATGGCTGTGAAAATAAGAAGGGGACCCAGCACACTGAGCACGGGCAAAGCCAGCTGGTTTTCTCCTTTCTCACGTGGGGTTACCAGGCCTACACCCAGCGTTGACACCGTGAACTACACCAGAGTGGATTCATTTTGAATCAGGTGTTGAAGGTTGTTGTTTAAAAAAAATTCTTGTTTAAAAAAAAAAAATCCTAACTCAAATAAAAATCCAGCTCAACAGACTAGATCTTAGAAATGTAGCCTGAGGTCAGCCTGATTCTGAGCAGCCCCACCTTTACTAGAACGAATCTGCTTCAAAATATGGTCCCAGCTTCAAAGGCAAGAACACCTGGGCATTGGCATCTGCTTTGCAGTTAATGGTTACGGATTTGCCTAGTTTGGAAGCCTCTCCTCCTCCTCTTTTTAAAACTTTGCCTTGAAGTCTCGCTTTCCAGGAAGCCTTCCCTGAGTACCCAGAGTCTCTCATTTACTTTTTTCTCTGAGGAATCACATTCCCCACAATCACCTATTAATCAACCCTACTGAGAGTCCAGCCATGGAAGCAATCACTTCATTTACTCCACAATGTGCTCCCAGAGACTCAAGGCTGGGCGCAGAGTAGGTACTCAACAGTTAAACAGTGCAAAAGAAATGAAGGACTTTTTATAAGCTGGCATGGTGGCTTATGCCTGTAATTCTAGCACTCTGGGAGGTCAAGGATTTCTTAGTCTATCCATTAATGAAGCATCATCAAACTTAAGACACATCAACTTGCATATCATGCTCTGCTGAAAAGGCAGAAAGCTTTCAGGTAAGATCCCCAAAGTGGAAAGCTTCTGGTGAGGTTAGAGATATTAGTGAATCTTGGCGAGGATAAGGAACAGACGCGGCTGTGGGCCTGCTACAATGTGGGTTGTAGCAGGACAGCCATTAACTGTGTTCTCACTGCCTTCCAACGGCCAGCACATGCCACCCCCCCGTGTTATGACTGGGCACACATCATGCCCGGTAAAGCAATTAAAGTGGAGGAAAGAGCCGCAGTTTCTTTTAGCATCAACACAGACTTTCTGCCAAGAGGCAACAGTTCAGAGCCTGTTCTAGCTCTAAGGCTGGGACTCTCTTTTCAACATTCCTCTGCACTCTGCAAGGCCTTCTCTAACTCCAGTGAAGAATAAGCTTAAACAGAATGAAATAACAGAGAAAATGACAACATAGAATAGTGGACTTCTAGGTCTGAGTGCCGCTGAGAAGACTGAAGGGTCGGAGGGAAGGGAGAAAGAATGCCCACGGATGCTTCCAGTTTACTGACACACTGCTGGGGTCCACCCGAGACAAGAGGACTCAGGAGAATGAGGTTACAGTTTACAGACACCTCGATATCTCCAACGAAGGGCAAACTGACGTTAGAACATCCTGGTGCAACATGGCAAAGAGGACCGTCACCCACGCATGTTCTTATAAAAAAAATTGTTAACTTCAAATCTAATAAGAAAACCCAATCAAACCACTCAGACTGAGGGGCTTTCTGAGCTACTAACCCGGCCTCCTTCTGGGTTAATGTCATGAAAGACAAAATTGGGGGTGGGGAGAACCTGTTCCAGATAAAAGGAGGGTAAAGGGACATGATAACTAGAAGTAGTGAATGGGCCTAGGCTGCAGCCTACATTTAAAACAAGGAACAAAAGACATTAATGGGACAACTGGTGAAATCTGAATACAGGTGGCATATTAATGTTCCCTCAGCGGTAACCTCCTCGGGTGTGATCAAGGTACTATGGTTATCATAGGAAAAAGTTTCTACTGAAACTGGACTCACACCTTTCACCATTAACTAAGTTAGACTCTCACTGGATTAAAGATTTAAACTTAAGACATGAAACCATAAAAATACTAGAAGAAAGTGCAGGGAAAACACTTGAAGAAATCGGCCTGGGCGAACATTTTATGAGGAGGACACCCCGGGCAATTGAAGCAACATCAAAAATACACTATTGGGACCTGATCAAACTAAAGAGCTTCTGCAAAGCCAAGAACACAGTAAGTAAGGCAAGCAGACAGCCCTCAGAATGGGAGAAGATTTTTTGCAGGTTATATCTCCGACAAAGGCTTAATAACCAGAATCCATAGAGAACTTAAACGTATTAGCAAGAAGAAAACGAGTTATCCCATCTCAGGGTGGGCAAGAGAAGAGAAATTTCTCTGAAGAAGATTGGCGCACAGCCTATAGATATATGAAAAAATGCTCACCATCCTTAATCATCAGAGAAATGCAAATCAAAACTACTTTGAGATATCACCTAACTCCAGTAAGATTAGCCTATATCACTAAATCCCAAAACCAGAGATGCTGGCATGGATGTGGAGAAAAGGGAACACTTCTACACTGCTGGTGGGAATGTAAACTAATATGTTCCTTTTGGAAAGACATCTGGAGAACACTTAGAGAACTAAAAATAGACCTGCCATTTGACCCTG
>CAUYQV010017659.1:0-18763 GCA_963574575.1 Galagoides demidoff
TTAAAACTATAACTGAGAAAATGACATGAAGGCTGTGTTGATCAGTTTGATGGAAGTATTTCGGATTGCATGTGAAAACCCCACACTGTACCCCAGAAGTGCATTAATGTACATAGTTACCATTCAATAAAATTTAAAAAAATAAAAAAATAAAAAATAGAAAATAAAAACTACAGCCTGCGGGCCACATGTGGCCCAGGGGTGTTTTTGACACTGCTGCCTGTCTGTTTAGCAGCCAACTCATCTGGGAACCACAGTCTGGCCCTCCAACGGTCTGAGGGACAGTGAACTGGCCCCCTGTTTAAAAAGTTTGAGGACCCCTGCTCTAGTATATACACATTTAAGGTCGTTGTACATTCCTGCTGGATTGATTCTTTGTAATTAAGTAGTGTATACCCTTAAGTCTAGTAATTTTCTTTGCTTTAAAGTTGGCTTTATCAAATGTTAATATAGCTACTCCTGCTTTTAAAACTAATGTTTGTGTTGTATTTATTACTCCATCTTTTTACTTTTAACCAACTTACGTTGCTGAATTTCAAATTTCTTATAAACAGCATGTAACTGAGTTTTTTTTAATGCACTGTCATTCTTTTCTTTTGATTGGTAAATTTCAATTTTACACTTAAGGTAATTATCAGTATGCTAGTACTTTATCTGCATTTATTTGTTTTATGTTTGCTTCTTATTCTTATCCTCTATTTCTATTGTGTTGGGTTACTTGAACATCTTTTTAGGATTCTATCTTGGTTTATATTTATGCCATTTCTCAGTATATTTCCTTGTGTAGTTCCTTTTTGGTTGCTCTGGGTATTGCAATATACTCATGTGACTTTCATGGTCCACTGGTACCATAATTTTCCCACTTTAAATAAAATCTCTGTTTTTTATTTAGGTCTTCTTACCTTCCCCACTTTTAAATTATTGTTGAGAATGTTAGGAGGTGTTAAGATTTTTGTTTCAATTCTCAAATATGATTTATAAACTCCCAGGGAAAAGGACAGTCATTTCATGTACCTGCAGTTTTGCTCTTTCTGTAATTACTTTTTCCTTCCCAGTGCTCAAATATATTTTTATTTATTTTTGTTTGGAGGACTTAGTAAATCAATTTTTGTGGGTAGGTTACGTATGCTCATTAACAAATGCTTTTGCTTTTCTTACATGTGAGAATATCTTTATTTCCCTTTTTTCCAATAGGATAGTTTCACCAGATGTACAGTTGTTGGTTGACAGTTCCTTCCTTTCTGCACTCACATTCCTCTTAGCAGAGTATCTCAAGAATGGAAGAAAAAGTATCCAATGTATTCAGCCCTACTATGAAACTAATTTATAGCTTTCTTATGAAAGGTATAACCCAATTATAGCCCAAGAAGAAGGGAAAAGGGGAGAGAGAGGGGAGGGAAGGGGGAGGATGGGTAGAGAGAGGATAATTGGTGGGACCACACCTACAGTGCATCTTACAAGGGTACATGTGAAATTTACTAGGTATAGAGTATGAATGTCTTAACACAATAACTAGGAAAATTCCATGAAGGCTATGTTAACCAGTTTGATAAAAAATATTTCAAACTGTGTGTGGAAGAAGCACAATGTACCCCATGATTGCATTAACGTACACAGCTATGATTTAATAAAAAAAAAAAAGTTATATCATTTTCTACTGCACTAACATTTATTTGTAACCTGAAAATCAACACTAGGACAGTTTGGCAGTCATTTGCAGACACGCAGGGAGTGGCCAAAAATCTGAGTCAACCAACACAGGGATTCACAGATTTCAAATAACGTATCTTTGGGTCTCAGTTTCTTCCTGCATAAAACAGATGTCAATTTGAGCAGATTTCTTGAGAGTCTGCTGTGTGCCCTTAACAGCCCTGTCAAGAAGATAGTCAATTCTCATCATCTGTGGTAGTTTTGTTATATAAACCTATAATGGACACTGAATTAAAGGCTACCCAGCCATTGCTCCTAATGGAAACACAAGCTTCAGTTCCTATGATGTGATTTCTTCATCACATTTGTGTCAACCAGTTAATATACAATCTTGTTGATGTGCTTAAAAGATACCTTATATAAAATCTATTATTAATTAATTAACATGGAACTCATGGCCAATGGCACTAAACCCATGCCTAGACAAAGCTTACCTAACACATATTTTCTCTATAAGGCACATCATAGCCTCCCAGCTGTGAATCCCCGTGTTAGGTGACTCTTATTTGGAGGTCACTCCATGCATGTCTGAAAATGACTGCCAAACTGCCCTAGCATTGATTTTCAGGTTACAAATAAATTTTAGTGAGTAGGTAAATTCGCAAACACAGAATCCTTAAATAATGAGAATCAACTATATTCTTTTGTTTGTTTATTTCCTTGAGACAGAGTCTCACACTGTTGCCCCAGCCTAGCTAATAGCAAACTCAAACTCCTAGGACCAAGCAACCCTCCTGCCTTAGCCTCCTGAGTAGCTGGGACTACAGGCACCTACCATGATGCCCAGCCAGTTTTTCTATTGTTTAGAAGTACTTGATCTTGACTTTATCAAGACAGAAGTCTTGATCTTGCTCAGGCTGGTCTCCAAATTCTGAGCTGAAGTGATTCACCTACCTTGGCCTCCCAGAGTGCTAGGATTACAGGTGTGAGCCATAGTGGCACCTGGCCAATCAACTGTATTCTTAGCTATACTTTGTAGATGCAAAAATCAGGGCTCAAAGAGGTTATGATGTCATCCAGCGAGTAAGTGACAGAGAAGGCTCCTTCCACAATGAACAGCCAACTCAACCACTTTCCCCCAGACTTTCCCGTGCTTTTGCTGAGCTTGGTACCATTCATGCATAGGTTCAGCCTAAGATGAGTTCCAAGAACAGCAATAGGGATGGACAGCTCACATTCCTGGGCACTTACCACATGCCAGGTTTTGTGCTAAGTGCTTTGCATGTACTGACTCATTTAACATTTAACCACCTTTATGAGTCAGTTATGTGTATCAGGGTCATCACCTCAAACATGTACAGAGTGGGTAAGCCACGTGGCCAATGTCACCTAGCTTGTAAAGAGATGATGCGGGATCCAAGTCCTTGGCAGGTGCCCTGCACACACACCCAAGCACTCACTTACCCTCTGCAGTAGCATAGCTTGTTGTAAAGGAAGTCACCTACTTGTGTTTCTACTTTTCTGCAAAAGACTGTGAGTTCCTAAAAGCAAGGTCTTATTCCTCTCTGTGTCCCCAAGGGTCTAGCCCAGGGGCTGACATGCAGCAGGTGCTCAGTAAATGATTCATGGGTCAATAAAAGAAGGGTGAACACATGCATCTCTGCCTCTCCTGGTGCCCAGCACAGGGCTCAGCACACAGTCGTTGCCAGTAAGTGCCCAAGAAGAAGATGATCAACACCTTTTAAGAGCAGAGTTGTTCTTCAGAGAAAGAGAGAGAGACTATACGTTCTCAGATTGTGCCTACACCCAGCCCCAGACAAGCAATAGGCCTGCTCCTCCTTGGAGCTGCAATCGGGTGCGTCCTGACTTGGAGGGAGTCCAGTTTATGAGATCTGTGTGTACCAATAGAGAGAGTGAACAAACATGGGTGGAAACTGCTAGCAGCACAGAGGAGGGTAAGAAGGGAGGAAGAGGGCAGAAAATCAGCAATTTGTTAAAGGCAATGAAACAAGTGAGTTATGCCTCCTGGTAAACTACCATATATTCTAATTATATATGCACCAGTAATTGTTGGCTAATGCTCATTTACATTTGATTATAATATTCGCAGATTTTAATTGCATTTGAATATTGCCGCTGCTAGTACTGTCAAGGTCAGCACTAGCTGTCAGCAGTCTCCAGCGCTGCCTCTAGTCATGGAGCACAGATCTGCCAGCCAGGCCCCTCATTTTATCCAGACAATGATGGCAACAGTGGTGATGACAGTATTAATAACAGTAATAATAAGGACTACTGGTCTGATTGTTTGCTGTACTTAAGGAGATGTCCCAGCTGCTAGGGCACAGGAGAGAGTGCAGACTCTGAAGTTTGATAGTACTGGGGGTCATTCCTGGCTGACTTCTATTGTGTAATTTTAGGCAAGTTATTAAACATTACTGATCCTCATTTTTTTATGTGTAAGAAATGGATATTTTGCAGAACTACCGGGCTGACTAATTACAGTAGGTTGAAGAGTCTGATGTGCGGCAGGTGCTGATAAATGGTGACTGTTATTGCTCCCCTTTACCCAGAAACCTGTACATCTCCATTGCCACAATTTTTGCTCAGGGCCTTACCACCTCTCATCTGGATGGATGCAGCAGCTTCCTAACTGCTCTTGCTGCCCCTTCCTCTCTCCTCCAGCCAAAACGCAGCCAGTTTAGTTAACATGCAAGTCTGGGTACATGTCTTTTTCATGTTGATAGACATCTGATGGCTCTCTGCAGCCTCAGGACAAGTCTCTAGCCTCATAATTGGTGCACAAAGCCTCCATGAGCAAGGCCCCTGTGGCTTGGTGTCTGATGGCAGACAGCGCTCACTCTCCGTGGTGTTTAGAACTGCCTCAGCTATACACAGCTGCCTTGGCCAAGTTACGCCCCCTTTTATGGGCAGCCCACAGCAACTGGGTGGTCAACACAGGTGTATAAACTCCTGTCCCCTTCACCCCAACTCAGGATAACTGTGAAGAGCTGTCCAGCTTCAGAGCACTTCTTGGGGGTCATCAGGGGCTTCACTGCACCTGTGCCAAGGCCGACCATTCCCTCTGCTTGACTTTGCCTCTGTCTTCCTGCTGAGGGGGATGTCTGGGGCACTCCCTCATCAGCCCCCGCCCTGCAAACCTCCTCTTTGCTAATTTCCACCTCTGAGTCTTCTTCCTGTGACACCAACTTGCAGCCTGGGCTCATTCTCCAGATTCCTCCTACATCTCGATACGTGTTGAATGTCTTTCCTTCCCAAATATGCCTTTTGCTTCCCGGGCCCCTGACTGTAACAGTCTGGAGAGCCCCAGCTTCTCGAGCAGGGTTCAGAGCAAACCATGCTTCCTCTGGGATCCTGCCCTGACCTCTCTACACCCTGCAAGGCCTGCTTGAGTCTCTACTGACAGCTGCTATTTAGCTGTCTGCTTCCCACATCAGCTTGTGCGCCTCTTTCAGGCATATCTCAGTGCCCTGCTAGGGTCTGGCACACTGCAGAAATTTAGCAGATTTCTGCTTAATGTATGAAAATCTCGCTGTGCCCCATGCTAATGACATTTGGTAAAGGTGTCGCTCATTTGCATTGTTGGGGAAACTCAGAGAACAAGGCATGTGGCAGCTGTCTCCCCTTTCCACTAAATAAGGACTTGAGGAAAATCTCTGAAGCTTCAAGTCTTAGTGTGTTTGATGCTGTGTGCATGTGTGCACACATGGGTCTGTTCTCATGTGATTTCCATGTTTTCCCTCAAGGATACAAGGGATGAGAAGCAGGTCAATGTGACTTGATCCCCAGTGGTGTCCCCGGCTTTACTTACTGGATTACTCTGGGGTCTTGCCCCACGCCCTCCTGCCGTACCCCCAAGTCTGGGTCAGATAGAGTCTCATCCAGTCACCCTTCCTGACCTCTGTGAGCAGAATTAGATTCCAGGTTCTGTCCTTCAGGCCCTCCTGAGTAGACCTCCTGCTACTCTGCATCCATACAGTCCCAGTGCATCTCTCTCTCACCAGTGTGCCTGTCTGAAAGGAGCAGGGCTCCTTCTAGCCCTGTTGCCAGCATGCAGCACTTTGCCTGGCATTCTAAAGACAGAAGGATGAGGAAGCAGATGGGTTGGAAAATTATACTGAAAGTAACACGCATTGAGCCCTCACTCTGCACCTGGTAATAGTCTGAGAGCTTTGAGTGTTAACTCATTAAACTCTTACATAACCTTAAGAGACAGAACTGTTATTCTCTCTGCTTTCTTTTAATTTTCTTTTTAATCTAGTAATTAACTGGGTTCACTTTTATTTTATTTTATTTTTTTTCACGTGTTTATTTGGTTATTCTCTTTGCTTTCTAAAGAGAGAATGAAGAAACTAAGGCCCAGAGATGCTGGGTAACCTAGTGGAGATCCATAGTTAGAACCAGAATGAGATTCCAGTGGTCGGGTACTGAAGCCTGGGCTCTAAACCACCAAGTTGCCTCCTCTGCTGTGCTCTGGATATCCACCCACTGAACATATACTCCCTGACCACCTACTATGTGGCAAGCACAGCTTTAGGTGCCAAGAACAATCTGTAGATGAAACAGAAATAAGAATTCCTGTCCCCATAAAACTTGCTTTCTAAATGAGGTGACAGTCACTAAACGGTAAACATAAAAGTGGATATGTGAAGTATTGATCAGTGCCATAAGGGAAAAAATATAGGTGTGTGGATAGATTTCTAAGGGTTGTGGTTTTGGATGAGGTGGCCAGCAAAGGTTTTCTTGAAAAGGTGTCATCAATAGAAGACCTGGAGGACAAAGGGAAATTGCCCCAAAGGGCACTCTAGGAAGGAGGTGCAGCCAGGGCAAGGCTTTTGGGAAGATGCCAGAGGAACAGGAGCTGGAGAGCCTGGATAGGAGTAAGCACAGAGGAAGATGAGGTTAAAGGGGTGACAGACGGAAGATCACAGGGACCATGTAGACCACTATGGGGGATTTGGCTTCACCTTTGAGTGGAAGGGGAAAGGTTGGGTGGGTTGAGAAAAGAGGAGTGATGCAACCTGGCTGAGTCTTTAATATGATCACTCACAGCTGCACTAGGGTCCACTAATGGGGCAAGAGCAGCACTGGGACAACCAGGCAAAAGGAAGTCAACGTCGCCCAGAGAGATGGTGGGGGGCCAGAGTAGAAGCTGGGATGCTGAGCAGTGGATGGATTCTGGACATACCAAAGAGAGAGACAAGATTTCCTTATGGATTAGGCATGGGACAGGAAAGAAGGGAAAACCAAGGATTACTATGTTTAGGGGGTGCAGGGAGAATGGTGATCAAAGATGCCTTTCTTGGCAAAGGAAAGCACTCCCAGAAAAAGAGGAAAATTAAAAAGTAAGCTGAATGAGTCAGAACAAAGAAAAGTCAGCTTTAGTTTACATTAAAGCTAGCCATTGCTAGCAAGCAATTGCTTTTTCTGAAATTCTATCCTGTTGGGGACACAGCTTACAAATACCCCTGCCAGGTCTGTGAGTACTCTGAGGAAAAATGGTCATAAAGAGGCTATGACAAGACCTAGAAAGATACATTAATTGGATCATCTCCTGCCTAGTAAACAGGCAAAGCAGATTCCCATTGTGGAGATTTGCATTTGCCTGGGGCAGAGATCAAGGGAATAGCTTGAATCCTGAGATTTGGGCAAAAGAGCTTATATCCCTTAAGG
Source organism: Galagoides demidoff (assembly GCA_963574575.1). Classification (NCBI taxonomy): domain Eukaryota; kingdom Metazoa; phylum Chordata; class Mammalia; order Primates; family Galagidae; genus Galagoides; species Galagoides demidoff. The sequence goes on from CAUYQV010017659.1 coordinate 7,342, forward strand.
TGAAGGAAGATCCTCTGTGGTGCTTGATGGGAAGAAAATGCCTCCATCCCACTGATTCCTCAGAGGAGATTAATGCTGGTGGCATTTTACTCCACAGGGAACTAGTGGAGTCTAACACCTCCCTAGAAATCTGTGTGTGTGATCTCAAGTGGGAGGCTCGCCCAGTAGAAGGCTCAGATTTCAGAATTCTTAAGGTTAATAATAATAACAAGAGGAGCTGATATGCTCACTCAGAGAAACTGTTAGCATCTTCATTCCCTCCCTCATCTTACCCTCTGGGCAAATAGACTCTAATAAAAGCAGAGTGGAGCAAACACTCTGGGCCACTGTCAGAATCCCACAAATGGGCAATGGACCCCTGAGCTCCCACTTTTAATTCTACTCTGTGTTTCATGTCTCTTTCTTTACCATAATTTCTAACTCTATATTTCTTCAGTGGGTTGCTGTTGGTTTCCACAGGTCTTAGTGGACCATGCTCCAGGGCGGGACCCTGACATTTGGCACCCAACAACGAGGTTAGGGAGAATGGAGCTGCCTCAACAGAGACAGGGGTGCCTTTGGGAGAAACAGCAGTCCTGAGGCAGGTGAAGAGCTTAGCTTTATGCATGGAAAGGGTGAGACAGGGAGGCAGGTACAGACCCTGTAAAAATCTAACAAAATGACCACACACACCAATGTTTGTTGAGAGCTGGGTGTATGTCAGGCACTGTTCAAATCATGTTAATACAAGTAATTGTATAGTCTGTGAGGTGTGAGCTATTGTCACCCAATGTGCTCAGAGGAAATGAGACTTAGGAAGCTTCTATAACCTGCCCAGAGGTCTATAAGTGACAGAGCCAGGATTTGCTCTGTGACACTCAATATTGTCAGAATTTTTTTAGTCTCTGACTTCACGACACCAATAACTGACAACTATGAAGCAGCTAACTATGCTGTGAGCTCAGTATGTTTCCACTCAGTATTTCCCTGAGCCCATCAGAGAGCACAGAGAGGTGAAGTGACTGAGCAAAGTCACACAGACAATAGCAGAGGGGCTGGGACTTGAACTCAGGTGGTCTGACCATAACCTACATTCTTACTCTCCACATCACTTAAATGAGGTGGGAGGCACCAAGCAGCAGAGCACCACTGTCCCTACGGGATGTCAAAGGGCCTCCCTGGCTGCTATATTGAGAAGCGACTGTAGGAGCCCAGGCCAGAAGCAAGGAGACCTACAAGCAGACAACAGCAGCCAGGGAGAATGGTGTGGTATAATGGGGAGGAGCTAACACCTTCTGGGCTGTGCTCTGCATTCATTCATTCACTCATTAATCATATGCTCCTTTGCTGGGGCCTGTTCCACGCAGGGTGGGGCAAAGGCAGGCCCAAACTCCATCCCTCTGGGGAGGAACGAGGAAACACCATTACATAGCCCAAGGTGGCTGATCCACTGTGTGCCTAGAGCCGAGCTCAGCTCACACCAGGCTACAGAAATAAATGCAGAGAGAGGAAGTCAGGAACTCACACTGGTGGCAAGGCAAATTGGGAGGGTCTTCCCAGGGTGCAGAATGTCTGACTTGGGCCTTAAAGCTTACTAAGTAGTGGAGGACCATTCAGATAGTGAAGCAGCTGGTGGTTAAACCCAGCTGAGCGTTCAGTGACCAGGTGACCCTCTGAGCCTGTATCAGAGGACTCCCCGGTGGATACAATGGGGAAGTGGGAGGCTGGGGAGCATTCTTTGCAGAATGCCCATGTGGGTGTGCTCTTCTAACTGCCAAACCCCACTCAGCTCTGTGCCTCCATCCCCCTACTACCCCAGAAAAGCTTAGGCTCTTCTCCTGAGGGCCCAAGCTTGGATGCCCTGTCAATAGTTTTTAGATGATGATAAAACTTTCTGTCAATTAAATTTCACACATGTCTATGAAAGATGGTCTCCAGCTTAAAAGACAATGAATGTATGAGATGAAATGTTTGCAAATTCCCTGTGGTGGTGAGAGGACCATATGGTCTCGAAGGTTTTGTCCTCTCTGGGCTCTGGTGCTGCCTACCTGCATCTATGACGTGAGACCACTGAGATTGAACCTCGCCTCTGGAGGTCCAGTCCCATGAGACTGTCTTCTTATCTTAGAGTAGCAGACAGACAAAAGCAACCATTTACATTCAATATAGCACATAGGGGCACACATGTTATATACTCTGTGTGTTTTATTCCTTTCAACAACATTCTGTGACATAAAAACGGCCCAAGAAACATGAGCACATGTGTTCACTGTGGGCAAGAATATTCATAGAAACTGTGTTTAGAGAAGGCCCAAATTATATGCAACTTAGTTGTCCATCAGCAGCAGAATGAATAGATGTCAGTATTTTCACACAGCAGAATAGTATACAACAGTTAAAAAGAATAAACTTACGATATAAAACAGTGTATTAATGATATTATGAATCTCATAGGCATTATGTTAAGTGAAAGAAGGCAAGGATAAAAGAATATTTATGCTAGTTTTCCATTCATATTAAGTTAACCCTTTCCAAACTTATGTCAGACAATTTTCCTTTTATGTTTATAAACAAAAGTAAACAAAAATACTTTATTATGTTATGTAACCTAAAATTGATAATAAAATCATCATGTGAATTTATATTTATGTCTTCCTCTTTTAAAACTGTAGGATAATTATAAGTAATCTACCAACCTCTTTCCCACCCAAGATAAATAAGAGCTGGGGAGCATGTGGGTGGCAGAAAAATTGGATCAGAAAGGGTTAAAGCAAAGGCCGCACAAATGTCTAGTGATAGCAATTGGAAAGGTGGTAGCCTCCTGGGGGGACCTGCCTGGGAAGGGATGTGAGGGTCACATCCTGATGTGGGTGGTTGTCCCTGCAGTGCGTATGTGTGTGAAGGTGTGCTGAGCTGTACCGCTGAGGTTAATTCACTTGCTGTCTGTATACTACCATAACAAAAAATAAAATATAATGTAAGAAACCTATGATGCGAATACAAATTGACAGAAGAAAATCAGATGATGTGATGATCTCACATCATCTTTATATACCACATTTTATACACTAAACCCCATTAGTTTTTCTGCATACAGGACACAGACCTGCCCTCCTCATCCCCCAAACCCTAAGGTAAGATCCCTCACTGTATTCTCTTAGAGAAGCACATTCATTTTCTCCAAAGCATTCATCTCAGTTTAAAGTGAGACATTTATGCTGACTATAGGATTAGTTTTGGTCTGCCCCACTGGGCTATTAGTTCTGGGATGGCATCTGATTTTAATCACTATGAGCTTCCCAATATATATCAGTAGATAGATGCTTGAGGTACAGGAGGAGCTCAATGCATTATTTTCTTCTTAGTGAGTGATGGCATACTAAGAGTCTCTATTATTTTTTTTTTTTTTTGAGACAGAGTCTTACTTTGTTGCCCTCAGTAGAGTGCCATGGTGTCATATCTCAGAGCAACCACAAACTCTTAGGCTTAAGTGTTTCCTTTGCCTCAGCCTCCCAAGTAGTTGGGACTATAGGCACCCACCACACCACCTGGCTATTTTTAGAGACAGGGTCTCACTTTGGCTCAGGGTGGTCTCAAACTCCTGAGCTCAAGCAATCTACTTGTCTCAGCCTCCCAGACTGCTGGAACTATAGGCATGAGCCACTGCACCAAGCCCTAACTAAGAGTCTTATATATGGAAAGCTTCTTGAGGCTTGAGGATAACTCAAAAGAAAACCCAAGATAATAACACCCACTTTATTTTACAAGTCTCATTCTTTACTTGTGTTATTTAAAAACTTAGAAAATGTTGTCAAAGAAGAAAGCACCTATGAGGGCAGAGAATGGCTAGCTCCGGCCAAGTCCACAGAGACGGTACAGTCCACATAGGGTCGCCATTTAATGAAGCTAGAACTTAACAGACAAAACTAGACAATCTTTGAATGTTTGGAAATTTTAAAATACACTTCCCCAAAATGGGTAAAAGTAGTCTTGGCGCCCATAGCACAGTGGTTACAGCGCCAGCCACAGACACCAAGGGTGATGGGTTCGAACCCAGCCTGAGCTGGCTAGACAATAATAAGAACTGCAACAAAAAGGCATTGTGGCAGGCACCTGTAGTCCCAGCTACTTGGGAGGCTTGGATAAAAGAATTGCTTAAGCCAAAGACTTTGAGGTTGCTGTGAGCTATGATTCCACAGCTCTCTACCAAGGGCAACATAGTGAGACTCTGTCTCAAAATTTAGAAAAAAAAAAAAGGGTAAAAGTATAAATTACCATGGAAGCTAAAAAATAATTTGAGCTGAATGACAATGAAAACTAAAACTTGAATGATTTAAATAAACACAATGCTGAGAAGAAAATCATAACCACAAGTACAATATTAAAAAATAAAAAAACAGGCCAGGCACAGTGGCTCACGCCTGTAATCCCAGCACTCTGGGAGGCCAAGGCAGGTGGAATGCTTGAGCTCAGAAGTTTGAGACCAGCCTGAGCAAGAGTGAAACTCTATCTCTAAAATATAGCCAAGCATTGTGGTGGGCACCTATAGTTCCAGGTACTCTAAAGGCTAAGACAAGAGAACTGCTTGAGCCCAAGAGTTTAAGGTTGCTGTGAACTGTGATGCCACAGCATTCTACCCAGGGGAGAGACAGAGACTCTGTCTTAAAAAAAAAAAAAAATAGGAAAAAAAAAGAAAAAAATTGCTGAAAACCAATGATACATGTATACATCTAAAGAAATTAGGAAAAGACCATTAAAAATTACAAGTTAGTAAATAATTTTTTTTTATTTTTATTTTTTCTATTTCTTCAAATTCCTTAGTAAATTAAGGAATTTTTTTTTTTTTTTTGAGAAAGAGTCTAAAGCTGTTGCCCTGGTAGAGTGCCATGGCATCACAGCTCATAGCAACCTCAAACTCTTGGGCTAAAATGATTCTCTTGCCCCAGCTTCCCAAGTAGCTGGGACTACAGGCTGCCATCACAAGGCCCGGATATTTTTTTGTTGCAGTTGTCATTGTTGTTTTAGCTGGGTTCAAACCCAACAGCCTCAGCATATTTGGCCGGCCTCCTACCAACTGAGCTACGGGCTTCGCCAAGAAAGTAATTTTTTAAAGAGTAGAATTGGCTCGGCGCCTGTGGCTCAAGTGGCTAAGGCACCAGCCACATACACCTAAGGTGGTGGGTTCGAATCCAGCCCGGGCCTGCCAAACAACAATGACAGCTGCAACCAAAAAATAGCCAGGCGTTGAGGCAGGCGCCTGTGGTCCCAGCTACTTGGGAGGCAGAGGCAGGAGACTCACTCAAGCCCAGGAGTTGGAGGTTGCTATGAGCTGTGATGCCACGGCACTCTACCCAGGGGGACAGCTTGAGACTCTGTCTCAAAAAAAAAAAAAAAAAAGAGTAGAATTATACTCTGGTTTATCTTCAGATCATATACATATTTCACCTTTTATTAAAGGACAGAATCAAGGAAATAAACCCAAAAATAAAGCCCTAGTAATGCTAATAAAGAAAATAGAAATAGATACAAACAACACCAACAATAAAAAAGGGGCATCCTTTCAGAGTCTATAGATATCAAAGATATAAATGATCATGAATTTGAAAATTTAGATGAAATTAAAAATTACAGAAAAACATAGCTTGCCAAAATTAACATGTGAAGAAACAGAAAATCTGAGTAGTCCCATATCTATGAAATAAAAGCCCACAAGAAACACTTAGTGTCACATATGCATAGCTGGAGCCAGAGTGGTTTGGTGCAGACTTTCTTCAGGCAGAGGGGGAGGAAGGTCCCACCATGCAGAGGAAACAACAGAAGCTATACCTAGGAGGGACAGAGCAGGCAGGGTCCTGGTGCCACTGGAGGACATCCAGGGGCTCCCTGGAGATGCCACTGGAAAGAGTTGAGGCCAAATTCTGTGGATCCTGGTAAGTTCGGATGAAGACTCTGCAATTATTTTGGTAGGTGTTGCGGGGCAAGGACCAGAGCAAGGCTAAGCCTTTTGGAAGACTAAGGTGACACTAGCGGCAGAAAGATTAAAAAAGATAAACAGTTAAAAGAATGGAGATGCGGTGTTCAGTCAGTGGGTTCTAGGAACCACCCTGCTGAGACAGGAGAGAAGGAACTCACATTTACTCAGTCCTTGCTAACTGTCAGACAACATACCAGGCACTTTATTATTTACCTTAGGCAACTCCCTCTCATGCTGATTCTACAGTACTGCATCCAATCTGCAGATGGGGAAACCAAAGCATGGTTTCCACTTAAAGACTGCATGTGAGTGACCAGGGTAGAAGTGGCACTACTGGGACCTGTATGCAGGTGTGACTCCAAAGCACCTTTTTTTCCCCTCTCTTAAAAGCATTGCGTGCCAATGACAGCCTTGAGTGGAGGAGATGGATAAATGTAATGGGGTGGACAAGCTGGGAAAGAGATTGACTGAAGGGCGAGGAACAGAGCAGGAGGACCAGAAGAGGAAGACTTGCAACGGGGCCAGGTTCTTCCCCCTACATGGTTCCTCTCTCTGGGCTAGTCTACAGCAGCATGGTAGATGGATAAGGATGAAGGCCCAGCTGTGTTTTGTGGGAACAACTGATGTCACCCTGTGTGCCATAAGCTTCAGTTTTGCTTCCTGTAAAATGAGGTATCAATGAAATTGATACCACAGTGCCAGTAAGAACTGGAAATTCATTTCTCAGTGTGTCTTGCACAGGGCCTGGCACAGGATGGATGTTCACTGGTGTTATTAAGGTCAATAATGACAAATATCCAACAAGTATGTGCGTGTGGGGAAGGGGATAAAGAGCAGGAACTCTGGGCACAGAAAAGGTATCTCCTCACAGAAACTGCTTTTTTGTTTCTGTTCCTAGATGCTGTTCCACTGCCTAAGCTGGGTTCCTCCAGAGACTACTTGGAGATCCCCAGGTTGGAGGATTTGAAGGAAGGTGATCTTAATAACAGAAGCCTTAAACATACACATTTATAACTTGAACCATCTCAGGTTGTTTACATAGACCTTGTAGAACCTGCTGAGAAGCACCAAGGATATGACTGCCAATTAGTGTCCCCAGATGGGGACTGTCATGTCATCAAATGTCACAACACAAATTCATGAAAGAGCCAAACCAAGAGCCTGGATTTTCAAAGCATAGGAAACGGGGCCTTTAACCAAAATTTGTACTGGATATCTAAACCGAGGAAGTAAAACCATGTTGGAAAAAATTGCTTTAATAGACATCAAACATATGTTTTACTATGAGTTTCATGTTGCTTCGGTTTTTTGCTCACACTTTGACGCTTATTAGCTGTGTGTTATTACAGGAAGGAAGAAGAAAAGAAAAGAAGGAGGAAGGCAGGCAGGCTGACAGGCACCAAAGTCTTCATCATTCATTGGTTAGTTTAGATGTTCAACAAACTTTTTGAGGCTCAACTTGGACCTTTATTAGGTGTGATATGTAAACTCACTGACTTCTCTGAAACTTCTATATATCTGTTATATTTTGTTGATATCAACCAACAGAAAGAATTGTTTTGAGAACTGAGATAATGTAGGTATAAGCCTTCTGTAAACCACAACCTTCAGTAAAATGCTGTGCCAGTGGCAGGAGAGAGAGCCACAGTGGTGGCATAGCACAGAAATGCTGATATAGAAAGTCAAGGTATTCTTATACCCGTATTTCTTAAAACCTCTAAAATAAGATATTGAAGAGTGGCCCAGGATAAGACTCTCCCAAATATACAAATTGACTAACATGAGCAGTGAAACCCACAAGCAGTTTTGCAATGATAGCCCTACATTCAGAAAGCAGAAGGGAAAATCTAAGTCTCTTTTGTACTTAGCAAAATAAGGAATATCTACAATCAGACACACCAGGGTACATTATGTCTTCACCATCCTTTCCATGTAATATGTAAGCTACAAAAAGGCATCACATATGCCCTTGAGGTGTGACTAAAGCCAAAGGCATGAGGAATCTGCCCTCTTGAGTTTGTTAATGTGGAAAACAAGATGTACTACAGAGAACATGGGTCTGGGAGACAGCGACACCAGAGTCTGAGCTCCAGCTAACCCACTCACTGGCTGTGCTACACTGAGAAGAGTGATTAATGGCACTCTCAGCCTCACTTTCTCCCCTGTAAATGGGAACATTAGGACCTGAATTTTCAGCTATATGGCAGATTATATATCCCGAAAAGCCCCAATACGTTACCCTGCAAATGCTGAATGAGAAAATGCATTCACATCTGAGCTTGTCAACAATGAGGACAGAGTTCAGAATAAGAAAGGCAGGAGGAAGAGCAAGATGGCTGACAGGTAGTAGCCTCTAACAGACGTTCCCATCCAAAGGGAAGAATAAAGTCCACAAAATACCCAAAAAAGTTGAAGACTAGAAGCCCTGCTGAGAGAGAAGAGTGATATCTGCAGGACACCTCTATTGAGGCAACTTGCAACTCCTAGAAAGCAATCTACAGGTACATAACACATCCAGAAGGAAGGGTGTCTGTCTTCTCCCCCAAGAAAGTTGTGTTTTTTCCCTTTGTATGCTCCTGTGAGTTTCCTACAGGCGAGAGGTGAACTGAGGACTTGCTTCACCCCACATATGAGAGCTACAGAAAGAGGGGTCTACTCCCCTAGAGTGACTGTACTGAGACTCCAAACACCCCCTAACCAGGGAGAAAAATCGAACTAACGTTTCACGGCCATTTTGAATTCCCAGTCCACCCTTCCCCCCTTGCCTGCAGAGACAGTGAGAGGAGACTGAAGAACAGCGTCCCCACACCCCTGTGGGACCAAGCACCCTGTCCTGGCCCTGCAGCTGGAGTACTGCTTGAGGTGTGTGTTCTATGCATGGCTGCCACTAGGCCACCACCCCTGGGCACCCCATCAGGGTGTGATGAAGACTATTCGACTCATGGGTCCCCTGCAGCTGGCACTGCTTGGCCGCCACCCCTGGGAAAACCTGAGTGGTGCACGCCAAGGACTGTTTGATGTGCGTGTCCCCTGCAGCTACTGCCCCCAGGCACCCCAGCGGGGTGAGCTAAGGACTGTTTCACCTGCCTGCCCCCCTAGGCAGCCGCTGCTTGGCCGCAACCCCTGGGCACCCAAGCAGCTGAGGACTGTTTGACCCACGCACCTCCCACCTCTTGGCCGCTGCCCCCGGGCACCCTAGAGGGCATGCCGAGGACTATTTCATCCATGCAGCTACCACCACTTGGCTGCTACCACCAGAACCTGAGCAGGGTGCCCCAAAACTTATCAACCCATGCATTCCTGGTACCCCAGGCTTGGCAGCCTGAGAACTGTGAAAGGACAGTCAGTTGAGAGGGAACCACACAGGTGTGTCGGTACCTGGAGGTGAAGAGCAACAGCCACAGCAGCTAGAACAATAAGGCTCACAACCCTGAGGCTTTTCAGCACAGACATGCCCTATCTCTCCTGGCAACCAGAGGAAGCCAGCATCTTCTCCAGTGGCAGCCACAGGCTGAAAAGTGTTGGGATGGTCTCCAAATGGTGCAAATTCACCACGGGGTGGAATCAGAGGAAAAACTCTGATAACCAGAATAACCAGAGTAGATCAAGTCCCCCAAAGAAGGTTGGGGCTGAAGCAATAGAAGATCCCATCCATAAACAGATGGCTAAGATGACAGAAATAGAGTTCAGAATCTGGATAGCAAATAAGATTAATAGAGTGGAGGAAAGGAGGGAATTAGAATTTCAAGAAATTATTCAAAAGAAATCTCAAAAAATTATATGAAAGATGTCTCAAGAATTCGATGATTTCAAAGATAAAATGACCAAAGATTTTGAAACATTGAGGCAAGAGTTTGCACCCTCAAAGATTTGAAAAATACAGTAGAATCCTTCAGTAATAGAATGGAACAGGCAGATAAAGGATTTCTGACATTGAAAACAAAGCTTTTGAACAAGCCCAAGAGCTCAAAGATGAAAAGAAATGGGAGAGCAAAAACGAATCTTTCTCTCAGAGAGCTCTGGGAAAAATCAAAGAAAACTAATATTCGCCTCATAGGAATCTCTGAAGGCAAGAAGTTGCTTCACAAAACACAGAGGCTCTTCTTCATGAAATTATGAAAGAGAACTTTCCAGACATGCCAAGAGATTCTGAAATTCAGATAGCAGATGGTTTCAGAAACCCAGCATGACTCAACCTGAACAAGACATCCCCCAGGCACATCATAATTAACTTCACTAAAGTTAATATGAAAGAGAAAATTCTGAAAGCAGTTAGACATATAACCTACAAGGGGAAGAGTATTAGAATGACTGTGGATCTCTCTGCTGAAAACTTTCAGGCTAGAAGAGGGCAATCATCGACTTTTAATCTCCTAAAACAAAATAACCTTCAACCCAGGATCCTGTATCCAACTAAACTGAGTTTCATCAATGATGGAGAAATTAAATACTTTAACAACATTCACATGTTGAAGAAATTTGCCACAACTAAACAAGCTCTCCAGGAAATTCTCAAATCCATCTTCCATAACAACCAGTGCAATACTCCACCACAAAAGTAAACTCAATCAGAAACTTTTGATCAAATTCCAATTCCACAGTGGCAAAAGGATTAAAAATGTCTACTGGATTTTTGAGCAACTCAACATCCAAAAGTTTACCAGACTTATCAATAATTTCAATAAATATGAATGGCTTAAATTGTTCTCTAAAGAGGCACAGATTGGCTGATTGGATACAGAAACTCAAGCCAGACATCTGCTGTATTCGAGAATAGCATTTTACATTAAAAGATAAATATAGACTCAAAGTGAAGGGATGGTCATCTATATTCCAGGCAAATGGAAAATAGAAAAAATCAAGTGTTGCAATATTATTCGCAGATACAATAGGTTTTAAAGCAACAAAAGTAAGAAAGGATGAGGATGACCATTTTTTATTAAGGGTAATAGTCAATATGATGAGATCTCAATTATCAATATCTATACACCCAAACAGAATACAACTCAATTTATAAGAGATACTCTAACAGGAATGAGCAACTTGATCTCTCCCAACTCCATCATAGTCAGGAGAGTATAACACTCCTTTGGCAGTGTTGGATAGATCCTCCAATGAGAAGCTTAGCAAAGAAATCTTAGATTTAAATTTAACTATTCAACTTTTGGACCTAACAGACATCTACAGAACTTTTCATCCTAACAAAACTGAATACACATTTTTCTCATCAGTCCATGGAACATACTCCAAAATTGATCACATCTTAAGTCATAAGTCTAACCTCGGTAAATTTAAAAGAAAAGAAATTATTCCATATATCCTCTCGGACCATCATGGAATAAAAGTTGAACTCAGTAACAACAGGAATTTGCAGTCTCATACAAAAACATGGAAGCTAAATAACCTTATGTTGAATGATAGATGGATCAAAGATGAGATCAAGAAGGAAATTACCAAATTTTTAGAACA
>CAUYQV010017660.1:0-49503 GCA_963574575.1 Galagoides demidoff
GGAAAGATTATAACCATGCACTCTTTCTTAGGAAGCTAGTACGGAATATGTTTCAGAAAAATTAAAAATTGAGAAAGCTAACTAAGAAAAAGGAAATCATGGGAGATAAAACCTTAAACCCAGAAGATCAGCAAAGGGAAATTCTAGTATGACAGTTTGGTTTTGTGTATTGGGTAAGGTGACCAGATTTTAACATTGGTAAAGCAGGACACCATTGACCAGGGGTAGGGGGGTGGGGGGGTGTCCTTAATTAAAAATTTGGTCTATGTGGAGCAACAAAAATTTTCATAGAATGCAAAAATAGTATTGTAATATATATTTTTAAATTTTAACATAAGTGCAACTTACAAATATAATACATTAAAAAATATGTATAGTATTATTTTATTCTTTGGCCTATTTCTCATTTGAGTGAATTATTTTTAGTAGATTGCTGTTGTTGTTTAAAGGGTCATGAAATTTTTCACAAGAATTTGTTAGATTATATTTCACACATAAAATGGCTTTCAAAGTCTCAACACTTAATTGTGATTTTCTCTGATATCCACACTTTATTTACCGTAGAAAAAACCTTTTATGGGCTTTTGTCCCACAGAAGAAGTAGTTAGACTTTGGAAAGAGAAAACGTAGGAAAGAAGAGGAAAAACCGAATGAGAAAGACTTGTTGCTGGCTGTCTTCCTTAGATGTTTCTTTTCCCTCTAAGTATTTCTATTTCTCTTTTTTTCTTACTTGCTAAAGCTTATTTCTCTCTCAGTCTGCATTCATCAAATCCTGCCCACTATGCCATTTGTCACATCCCAGTCCTGCCACCACTTGTCAGGGCCCCGGACTGGCCATGTCTTGGACTTGGCTTACCTAGGTTCCGGACGCGGACGACTAAGCTACCTTTCTCAGGAACAATTTTTCTTAGGTGCCTGAAGGCTATCTACTTGAGAGAGAGAGAAAGAAAGTCTTAGAGAGAGTAAAGCAGTCCTAGAAGGATAGATCTTAGTCTTTAGTAGCGCTTGGTAATCCTCAGCAGAGAGACACCGTGCTGGCGTTCTGCAGGCAGGAGAGGAATCAGAGTAAGCGGACCCGTGATAGAATGCTCCCCCCACTGCCTTCTCCTCCAGCCCAATATAAGGCTGATCTCATGCCTCTCAGCATCACAGGTGTAGAGACTGCCAATTTGCCAATGCTCTCATCTCACGAGCTCTCATGCTTGTTAGGAGAGCTAAGTCCCTCTCCATGCCCTTTTCACCAAGGTGTTCCATTATAGAGCTATACAGGTATTTCTTATAACTCTCACTCCTCCCAGCCATAGGCTATACGGCTGCCACATCACCATATGACTCCTGATAACCCCTAGTCTGGGAATGCCTCTAAAGAAGTTGATGTATACTCTTCCTGCAGAAACAGCTACTCACTGCAAGTTTCTCCTTACAACTCTTGATCTGTTGCATACATCACCAGGCAGTTACAACCTTAGCATCTCTCAGCCCCCTCTGATCCCTTCCAGACCACGTGGGCTTTTCCCCAGACATAAGCCCTGGTTTGAGTATTGTGACATGAAGATCCACCCACCTTGCTGCTGCCCGAGACTGGGCTTCTGTCTGTAAGTCCCTTCATAAATCATACTTTATCTGACAAACTAGATTTATCTGCCTCATTTTTTGATGGCTCCTTCTGCATTTGGGGGGTCGCTTTGAAAAGGCCTGCTCTGGCGTTGAATCCTAGCAGCAGTAAGACAACATGGAGAATCGTTATGGCCAACATAATGTTTAACACATGTATCAATTTTTTTTACATATGTAGTGACTATTTACGTACTTACACCTCATCTCCTATCCATACATAGCCAAACATAAAAATTAAAGTATATTTTGGTGCAGAAAAATAAGAATAGATAACAGATATGTTAGCTATTATATGTTAAAGCCCTGTTATTTTTAAAAATTCCACTGAAAGTAATTGTAGGGCACGGAGTAGGACTGTCTGAAAGTGACTCTGAATGTCACTCCAGACCACTGGGATCAGGGACTCTTCCTCCATCCAGAGAGAGGGGACTACAGTCAAGCTTGTGCTATGGAATGGTGCCCCCCAAATTCATATGTTGAATCCTACCCCTCCCCCCAGGTGATGATATTAGGAGGTGATTAGGTCATGAGAGGGGACCCCCCGGGGACAGGACCAGTGTCCTTATGAGAGGCCTGGGAGCTTGCTGGCTCCCTCCACACCAGGTGAGGACAGGATAAGAGGGAGGCTGTCTATGAGGCAGGAAGAGGCCCTCACACGAACGGCTTGAGGATCTTCTACTGGGTGGCTCATATTTTCAATCTCTTGTATGGATTCTTTTGATTAAATTTGCACTGAATTTCAATGTATTCAATTTTACCAACACTTTCTTTATGTGTTTCTCTGTCTTCCAGACTATGAAACTATGAAAAATAACTACTGCTTGAACACCCAGGCTGTGGTTTTCCATAGCAGTAGCCAGAACTGGCCAAGACACCAGAGAGTCAGTACCCACCTTCTGCCAGCAGGATGGCTTTGGCTGTACCCTGTGCCCCAAGGATTCCAGCTTCCAGAGAGCTGGCAACAGACAGCAATAACTGGGGCCCAGCCTGCCAGCAGGGCCACACACAGACCTCTGGCTTCCCTCCAGAGAGGTAAAATGAAAGGGGCAAAGTCCCTCCATGGAAACACAAACACAGTCTGCAAGACCCACCAGGGCCCCGCTCTCTGTGGGATGAGGGGATGAGGGGGATGCAGGCCTCTTCTCTTCCAGGCCTTGGTCTACTTATATTTTCCCTTCCTCCTTCTCTGTACCTCATGCTGCAGAATTCACCCCCCCACCGTCCATGCATGACACCAGGCTGTTTGCCTGGTGACTCAGTCCTTTGTTGGTTTTATCAGTTGGGTTCTAAGATAGGCAGTAACACTTACTGTGACAAGAAGTCCCACAAGACACCCAGTCTCTGCTTGTACAATCATATAATTATACCAGAACTTGACGAAAATACTAACAGTCCCCAAGTTAGCATATTTACTGTGGGTGCTTCTCCTGCTTTGCTTTATTTGCCAGTGTCCTTCAACTAAGAATACATTGAAATGGAACAGCCACAGCTCCTAACAAGAGAATATCAACTATTAATTATAAGCTAAAAAGTAAGACCTTTTCCTGTTATTTATTTTTCTTTTTGTTATTAAATACAATGTATGAAGAAAACACACAACAGAATAACAAAATGTTTCTTCGAACTGTAAGTACTGCATTATATAATACATAAGCTGCAATCTGTGTATGTCCAGCATAAAGAGTGATTATGAAGGTGATCCCTCTGTAACTAACACCCATGTGGAACATCCATCTGCCAGCACCCCACAAGCTGCCCCTGCCCCTGCGCCCTTCCTAGATGACCCTCTTCTCATCTTTGAAAGTTACCTGTCATCCAACTTTGGTGATGATGGTTTTAGTTTTACCACTCTGTATACATCCCTAAGTAGTGTGCTCAGATTTCTCCTGGTTTTGAAAGGTGTATAAAAAGGAATCCTGCCCTGTGACTTTTGTATATGCATGTGTTAGTATGTCTTGCTCACAAAAGTGTGTTTGTGAGATTCACCCATGTTGCATTCGTATGTTTTGTTCATTTTCATAACTGTGTAAGATTTCATTGAGTAAACCTGTGAATGCACTTGCTTAGTCTTAGGTGTGGGCATGTTCAACTTTAGTAAATAATGCCAAACTCTTTCCAAAGTAGTGGCATCAATTTTGCCTGCCCCCTAGTGTGTATGAGAGTCCCTGCAGCATCACAGTCCCTTCAACATTCGACATGATCAGCTGTTAATAATTTTGCCTGTACAGCAGATGTGTGATGAAATCAGATCATGGCTCAAGTCTGCTTTTTCCTGAATCTCAGTACATTTGATTGCCTTTTCCATTCCTACTGGCTATTTGAGCATCTTCTTTTATAAAATACTACCCAAGACTTTTGGATATCCACCTTTCCTCTGGGTTTTCTAGCTATTGATTTGCGAGAGCACACTATGTATTCTTGACACGGTTCTTTCTCAGACTCATACGTCTCCAGTATCTCCTCCAAGGTGGATCATCTTTTCAGTCTCTTTTATGGATTCTTTTGATGAAATTTGCACTGAATTTCAATATGTCCAATTTTATCAATAATTTTCTTTATGGCTTTTGTATCATTTTAAAAATCCTTCCCTATACCCTGAATTAAGATTCTCACTGAAATTTATCTTCTATATGTTTTTTTGTTTGCTTTTTTCATTTAGATCTCCAATCCACCCAGAGTTTATTTTGGCATGTGGTGAGAGCTAGAGGTCCATTGGGCTGCCCAGCTGTCTCAGTATCACTTTCCAGAAAGCCTGTTCTTTGTGCACTGCTACGTAGCGCCGACTCTGCTCTGTGCCCGTGTCAGCATGCGCCTACTCTCTTTCTGGGCCCTCTACCCTCATTTTCCATCCAGGTCTGCCCCTGCACTGACACACTCTCACAGTAATTTTCCAATGCCCGAATGCTGCTGGGGCCAGTTATCCCGCCCCCTCTGCCTCTGTACACATGCCTTAGCTGTTCTTAATCTTCGCACATCTTAGAAATCTCAGAATCGGCCTGTGCCTTTTTTCCCTTTGCTGATTTTTCTTTGCATCCCTTCACTGTCCTAAATCAAAGTATGAACATCTCATCTCTGTGTGTCCTGCATTTCCCCTTAGCTAATCATAACATCTGCAGATGGCAGAGACGGTCCCACACCCAGCCTATCCACCCAGTGAATATTAAAGCCCAATGTATTTGTTAGTGCCTTTGTTTCTAAAGAATGGGTTTTATTAATAACATTAACTACCACTAAATGTTTGAAATATGGGATAAAAATTGATTACTCTTCTGACAAACTTGACCTGTGAAGGTTGTAGTGAGAGCTCGTGCAGGATGTGTTGCCTCAGTGTCCTTTTTGAATGCAGGTTTAGCTTTCAAACCAGGGGCAGGGCTTGCTCACTCTGACGTGGTTTGCAGTCCCCCCACGTACCAAAACCCCATTAGCAGCTGGTCAGAGACAAGAACTTAGAGACATCTCTCTAACCTCGTGGACCAGGGTCCTCACTTTCCTGCCCTTCTTTAAATGGACCACTTAGGAGTTTACCCACAAACACAAGGTGACCCAGGGCACACTGTTGACTGTCACATGCTTTTTCCTCCCTCTTCCTGGCTATGCTACAGGGATGCCATGTAACAACCCCCCCCCCAAGTCTGTAAATACTAAAAACCCTCAAACTTCCACATCATTGTCTTGTCATTGAAACCATGCTGTCAGGCCCCTGATGCCAACACTACCCGAACAGGAACAGTCCCATGAAGGCAGACCCAGCTGGTGCTGTTGTGTGGGGCCTCTGGTGGCTGTGGGGGACAGCGGCCTGTTCTGTCAGTGCATCACTCCCTCTGCCTCCCCCACCCCCACCCCCCACCCCGGACTCCTTTGCTCTGTCTGAGCTTCTCTTACTTCTCTGGACTTTGTGAAATGTTGCTGACGTTTGAATTTTTCTCTTTGGTTCTTTCTCTTCTTATTTTTAGATAATTATATTCACATGTAACTGTAAGAAATGACACAGCGCAGCTTTGTCCCCTTTACCCACTTCCCCAACAGGATCGTTGACAAAACTATGACACAGTCTCACCGCCGGTATCTTGACACTAGGAGAATCAACTGATCTTACTCAAACTTCCCCAGTTTTATTTGCATTTTGTGTGTATATTTGGCCCTACACAATTAAATCACCAATGTAGGTTCACGTATGCACAACCACACCTAGGAATCAAACAGCTCCAACTCCACAAGGATCCTTCATGCTGTCCTGTTTTAACCACGCCCAGCTGCCACTCCCTGGCAACCATCAATCTGTTCTCCAATTCTAACATGTTATTTAGTATGTAGCCTGGTACAGTCTGTAACCTTCATTTACTCGGCATAATTCCCTGGAGATCCATCCAGATTTTCATTTATCAGTAATTTGTGCTAAGTAGTATGTCACAGTGTCGCTGGATTAAGTTTGCCCATTCTCCTACCTGTTCAAGGACATCTGGGCTGATTCCAGTTTGGGCACTTACAAATAAAACTGCTGTGAACATTTGCATGCACACATTTGTGTGAACATACTCTCTGGATAAGGGCCCAGGAGTGCAATTGCTAGGTCAGACTGAAGTTATGAGAATTGTTTGTTAAGAAGCTGCCAAAATGTTTTGCAAATGTGAGTAATCTGGTTACTCCTTTCATTAACTATTCATGACCCCAGAGTCCCTTTTTTATTTTTTATAATTTTTATTTATTTATTTATTTTTTGAGACAGAGTCTCACTATGTCGCCCTCAGTAGAGCGTCATGGCATCACTGCTCACAACAATCGCAAACTCTTGGGCTTAAGTGATTCTCTTACCTGCACAACGTTGACTATTTTTATGGTTGCAGTTGTTGTTGTTATTGTTGTTTAGCAGGTCCAGGCTGGGTTCAAACCCACCAACCCCAGTGCATGTGGTGGGCGCCCTAACCACTGTGCTGTGGATTCCCATTTTGACCAACCATGGAGGTAGTTACTAGACTGCAAAGCCATGTTCCTCCTGTTGGAAACCTTAAAGTCTGCCTCTCTGTGGGCTGAAATAGATGGAGACCTCAACTACCACTGCCCCCTCCATGCCTGTGCACATGCCGCCCACCTGTGTCTTTTCTACCTACCCCCAAAACTTGGGTCATCACTTCCTACTGGGAGTGATCTGAGACACACACACACCACCAGACCTGGTGGGATGTTCCAATGGCACCCACTTGTCCTCACTCAGCATCGCCCCCTCTGTTGGAATAACTGGATTAATTGTTTTCTTTTCCAAGCTCTCAGTTCTCTGACATATTTAACCCACTGCCTGCACATAGCAGGTGCTCATTAACATTTCTGTGGCTGAGTGAATAGTCTCAATCTCAGAAGCCCATTCAGTTCAGTGTTTAGGCAGCTCTCTGTTACCAGAAGCTTGGCAATTGTCCTTGAGGCCACCTCAGAACAAGTGGTTTGAGGAGAAGGAAGGGGGAGTTTATTAATTTGCCATCCAACGAGGAGGATGGAGATACTTGCCTTAAAGTACCACCGTCCTCACTATTGGCAGAAATACAGAGCTTTTAAAGGGAGGATGTTCAGCTTCTGGCTATTGCTGTTGACTATAGCGGATGGTCTTGATCAACCCCCTCTCCATCTAATTCAATCTTGTGACCTCTGCCAGGACAGTTTTGTTGACCCTTCTCTTGTGGTAAAGAACAAAGGACACTCCCCTACCCCTCTGATTACTGGCCATGGGCAGGAATGTAGGTTTTAATTCCCAAAACAGCATATGTGTGGGGGTGAGGGGTGTTAAAGAAATAGCACACAAAAGAATCTGCTCTTTTTTCAAGCTGTCACCTCTGTTGCATTACCAGTTTCAGTTGACACAGGAGTTGAACGCTGAAGTCAGCAAGAAGGTAGCACTCACTCAGTGTGATATGAATAAATTCATGTCATGTATTTCCAAATAATATATGTTAATGAATTAAACTTTTTGTAGAAGAGCAAAAGGGCATATTGTCTGCCTCCTTTTGCTTGCTGTGAGGAAATCAATCTTTATCATAGTCACAGATGCAGACAGAATATGAATACATTCACACATAGACCTGCTATACTTAGATCTTCATATGTGCTCTTATTGACTATGTGTTAATAGTCCCCAGAATTAATGACTTCTAACACAATTGTTGCCTGAACTTTAAAATCCCATTTTATATTATTAAGTTCCTTCTAATGCTAGGAGACATTCTCATATTTCCAAAGGAAAGAATTCAGCATCACCCTAGAGACGTATGTAATTGAACACACAATCTGATTTCAGCCCAGACACTTGGACACGTCTAATTAGTCTGCATGCCTAAACCCCAGGCCAGGAATCCACTCATGGCAAGCTCAGACCAGGCTGCTGCTAACATCTTTCAAAGAGGCCGGTATCCTCCCATTCTGTGTGGGTCCTAGGAGGCCTCCAATCCCTGAGCTGAGGTGAGGCTAAGATGAGTTAATAACTGCAGAGCACTTGGGGAAATGGCCGGGAAACAGTAGTAAGCATGAACATTCATCAGGGCCTCCCAGAGAACCAGAACAATGTCATAGAGAGAGAGTATGTGAAAGAGAGAAAGAGAGAGAGATGCATTTTCAGTAATTGGTTCATGCAATTATGGGGCCTGAGAGTTTAAAATCTGCAGGGCAGGAAACCAGGCTGAGGACCAGGAGGAGCTGATACTGCAGCTCAGGTCTGGAGTCTGTTTGAGGCAGAACTCCCCTCTCTGTTTCTCCCCTCTCTGTCTGCTTCTCCCCCTCTGTCTGCTTCTCCTCTGTCTGTCTGCTTCTCCGCTTTCTGTTTCTCTCCTCTCTGTTTCTCCCCTTTCTGATTCTCCTCTCTCTGTCTGCTTCTCCCCTCTCTGTCTGTTTCTCCCCTCTCTGTCTGTTTCTCCCCTCTGTCTGTTTCTCCCCTCTCTGTCTGCTTCTCCCTTGTCTGTCTGCTTCTCCCCTTTCTGTCTGTTTCTCCCCTCTCTGTCTGTTTCTCCCCTCTCTGTCTGCTTCTCCCCTGTCTGTCTGCTTCTCCCCTTTCTGTCTGTTTCTCCCCTCTCTGTCTGTTTCTCCCCTTTCTGATTCTCCCCTCTCTGTCTGTTTCTCTCCTCTCTGTCTGTTTCTCCCCTCTCTGTCTGCTTCTCCCCTCTCTGTTTCTCCCCTCTCTGTCTGTTTCTCCCCTCTCTGTCTGCTTCTCCCCTCTCTGTCTCCTTCTCCCCTCTCTGTCTGTTTCTCCCCTCTCTGTCTGGTTCTCCCCTATCTGTCTGCTTCTCCTCTGTCTGCTTCTCCCCTCTCTGTCTGCTTCTCCCCTGTCTGTCTGCTTCTCCTCTCTCTGTCTGTTTCTCTCCTCTCTGTTTCTCCCCTCTCTGTCTGTTTCTCCCCTTTCTGATTCTCCTCTCTCTGTCTGTTTCTCTCCTCTCTATTTCTCCCCTCTCTGTCTGCTTCTGCCCTCTCTGTCTCCTTCTCCGCTCTCCATCTGTTTCTCCCCTCTCTGTCTGTTTTCCCCCTCTCTGTCTGCTTCTCCCCTCTCTGTCTCCTTCTCCCCTCTCTGTTTCTCCCCTGTCTGTCTGCTTCTCCCCTCTCTGTCTGCTTTTCCCCTCTCTGTCTCCTCCTCTGTCTGTTTCTCCCCTCTCTGTCTGTTTCTCCCCTGTCTGTGTGCTTCTCCCCTCTCTGTCTGATTCTCCCCTCTGTGTCTGAGGCAGAACTCTGCTCTCTGTTTCTCCCCTGTCTGTTTTTTCCCTCTCTGATTCTCCCCTCTCTGTCTTCTTCTCCCCTCTCTGTTTCTCCCCTGTCTTTCTGCTTCTCCCCTCTCTGTCTGTTTCTCCCTTCTGTGTCCGAGGCAGAACTCTGGTCTCTGTTTCTCCCCTATCTGTTTCTTCCCTCTCTCTCTGTTTCTCTTCAGGCCTTCCACTGGCTGGGTGAGACCCACCACTTTATGAAGGGTTATTTGCTTCACTGAAATTCTACTGATTTAAATGTCAGTCACATCTAAAAATATCTTCACAGTAAAATCTAGACTGGTGTTCAGCTATCACCTGGGAGCTGCAGTCTATCCGAGTTAACACAAAAGTACCTAGCACAGCACAGCATGGGTGTTGGGTGTATTATAGGCATTTCAGCTGTGCAGAGAAGAAGTTGTGAACCACAGAGAGAATGAAGAGCTAATGGATGTGCAGCTGGAGCCATGCAGAGTGGACAAGGTCAGGGGCAGGGAGACCAGGATGCCACGCATGGTCAGCTATGGGAATGGTGAAGGCAGAGGTCTGGTCTCTGATTACCAGCCCATGTGAGAATTGTGTGATTTTCTGGATGAAAAATCCAGAGAGGAAAAACGCTCTTAAAATAGTTTAGCTTTTTTTTTTTTTAAATTTCAGATCAGACAGTGTCTCACTTTGTTGCCGTCCGTAAAATGCCATGGCATCATAGCTCACAGCAACCTCAAACTCCCGGGCTCAAGCAGCCTCTTGAATCATTCCCAAATTATAGAAATGAACTTCAGCTAATTCAGAAGGAATTAGTAGGGGACACTGAGATATTCAACTAGCAGCCAAGCAAAACAACGAGAATTATGCTACAAGCTGACCCTGGGGAGACCTCCCCAGTGCTAGGGTCTTCCTACCTGTCACCCCTTTTCTTACAAAGGTAAAAAACAGAAATATGGAAATTGGCTTGGAATTCCGCAGGCCAAAGAAAAACCTGCTTAGCAAATACGATTAAAACGTCAGAGAAACTTCAGAAGGTCATCAACTGATGTGAGGAAATAGATGACTCCCAGCTGCAGCATGATCCTAAAGGAAATCGAGACCCAGGTGTTCTGAAGTGCAGGACAAACAAAAGTGTCCTGGGGGGTCAGCCAAGGGCCACATGCCGGCGCTACCTGATGGATTATCTCACATGAGCCTCCCATCAAATGCCAGGCAGAGATCATTACCATTGCCATCGTCATCAGCATCTTTTCTGATGAGGGATCTGAAGCTCAGAGAAACTAAGCCAATTTTCCAGGACCATGAAGCTCCTCAAAGGTAGATCGAAACCCAGCCAGCCTAGTCTCTGACCACCACACATACTACCGCTTTCAACACATCTCAGATACCTCTAGAGAATAGACTGACAAGCCAGCTTTCTGGCTCATGCTTGCTTGTTTCCTGAAATGTAATTATTTAATCACTATGATCCAAGTTATTATAACTTTTTTTTGAGACAGAGATCACAAATATTTAACTTTTGATTCCAAGGCATATGTAGTTCATGTAACACTCCTCAGCATAAGCAAAAAATACACACTTAACAACTATTAGTGCATATTGACACCTGCAATCGAAGGCTTGTCCCATAGCTATGTCCTCATACATACATGTGGAGATATGCCCCCACTGCATGAGTGGATACATAGGTAGGTAAGTAGGTTGGTAACCTCTCAGATGTGCTGTTTTTAAAATCCCACCCCATGGCTGGGCATGGTGGCCCGCTCCTGTAATCCTAGCACTCTGGGAGGCTGAGGCGAATGGATTTTCTGAGCTCACAGGTTCTAGACCAGCCTGAGCCAGAGCGAGACCTCCCCTCTAAAAATAGCCAGACATTGTAGCAGGCACCTGTAGTCCCAACTACTTGGGAGGCTGAGGCAAGAGGATGACTTGAGCCCAAGAGTTTGAGGTTGCTGTGAGCTATGACACCACAGCACTCTACCAAGGGTGACAAAGTGAGACTCTGTCTCCAAATTAAAATTCATTAAATATGGCTCAGCACTTGTATCTCAGCAGCTAGGGTGCTGGCCACATACACCAGAGCTGGCAGTTTTGAACCCAGACCAGGACCTACCAAACAACAATGACAACTACAACAAAAAAATAGCTGGGTTTTGTGGTAGGCACCTGTAGTCCCAGCTACTTGGGAGGCTGAGGCAAGAGAGTTGTTTAAATCTAAGAGTTTGAGGTTGCTGTGAGCTGTGACACGATGGCACTCTACCAAAGGCAACATAGTAAAACTCTGTCTCAAATAATTAAATAAAATAAAATTTATTAAATAAAATCCCACCCCTTTATGCATCCAGACTAGAAGGTGACATTTATCCATGGAGAGACTTTTATCTTTGTCCTAAGAGGGATCATTTGTATGAGCGATCTTGCCCATGCAGGTATAAGCTTGTCTTGAACTTTTGTGAAGTTATTCAAATGCAGAGACTATGATCATTTTACTATAGTTAAATATAGGAAAAGATGCCTCTGTGGTGAGAGGAACCCATCTCGAACCCATCTCTATAGGGACGATGATGAGGTAAGGGATTTGGGATTCCTACTAACAAGCTTGTGGTCATGTGATGCTGGGTTCTAGTCCCTGTGGGGAGGGAAGACATAAGGCAGAAGGCATGCTGTCATCCCTGCTAGCCCCTGACCTCCCTGCATCTCAGCAGATGGGAGTCAGGAACATAGCCAGGGGATGGCGAGGAAAGGGATTTCAGTAAGGGAGGTGCAGGCCTTGGCGGTGAGAATGGAATGGTGCTCACTGTCCTGTTCTGGGCCATAATTCAGCTGTCACCTCCCAGCCTCCACACCAGCTTTGTACTCGTGCATGCTGTTTTGTAACATAAGGGGTTAGGGTCATTTCAACATTCAAGATGAGTATGATCTCAATAGAAAAATCTGCCGTAGCAAACTGTCAGCGACATTGAGTGTGGCCAGAGATGAAGGCAAACAGGGGGAGCCACTTGCAGCAAAGAAGTAACCCCTAAGAACAACCCCAGGTCTTCAGAGATGGTCTCTGGGAAGGGGACTGGCCTGCCAGTCACACTAAGGGGATGGGGACTTCACAGCTCAGAGCTGAAGTACTGAGATCCTGAGGTCCAGATGAAGGACAAAGTTTTAGGGAGAAGGCTCATAATGGTAATAATTAAAAGTTGATAGCCACCTCTTCAGAGTAAAAGAGATGTCTAAACATATTTTCAGATGTGTGAATGGTAGATGAGATTTTTAAATTTTCTCTAAAGCAATAATAGTACATCAAAATTCTCTGCAATAACAAAATTCCCCTAAGTTATTGCTTTATTAGACTATAGTGTATTTCCCTAAGGAACACTACAATGGGATTGTGGCTAAAATCAAGATTAACATGCCAAGATATTCTGTGCAGATAAGAAGTGGATTGACTTTTGGTCTCATCTTCTCTCAACCCAGAATCACCTAAGACATGGGGGAAAGGAGGACCCTTTGACTTAGAGAGGATGCTTTAAATAATGGGCAGTTCACCCTATGTCCTTTCAAGTGAGAGGCACAGTGGTTTCAAAAGCACACACAAAAAAAGGAGACATAAAGAAAAATAATTAGAAGAGATGGTGTATTTTCAGAGGGTAACATGTACAGCTGTTGAAATAGATAAATGTCCATTGCGTTGTTAGCGCAAATCACTTGGAGAGCTCCATGCGGCTTTTAGAAATGTGACAGATATTCATTTGGAAAGGTCTTTTATTTTCTTTTTCAAATTAATAGGAGTGTACAAATTTTTAAGTTACATTGTTTTCACGGCTAAGGTAAAGTTCAAGTTGTAATTGAGCCCATCCCGCAGGGGGCGTGCTGAACACCCTCACAGTGTGCACATCCGGTGAGATCCCGCCAGTCATCCTCCCTCCTCGCCGCTCCTCTCTCAGAACTGTCACCTCCTCCGTGCTGCACTACAGGAACGGTCTTCGAAAGGCCATGAAGAGATACTGGAGGATCAGTGAGCTCAGACTAAAAAGGCAGAGGATGGCTGCTCAGTTTTTACCACCCGCTGCCCAGCAAGACTTCACACTCTCTCCAAGACTCCTCCCTATTCTCCTGTTTCTCAGGTTGGGCTCCTGCCCCAATTAAGGCACTCGTGGTCAAGAAACCTTTGTCCAAGTCCTTGCTTAAAACAGTCCTCAAAATTGAGCGCCTCTAATCACCAAGTCCTCCTCCTCTGTGTCAATATTCCCTCTTCCTCCATGTGGCAGCCAAGATTGGAGATAGGAGCCAGAGGGAGCCCCGGACTGCATCGTGCCTCGGGAGCATCTAGGCGGCTTCCATTTTACACCTCCTCATCTGGCCCAGGACATCCGTATTGATCTTGAACCAGTGTAGTAAATGATCTCAATCCAGCACCAACTCACTCGCCCGGAGCTCGAAGCAGAACTGCCTGCATCCGCTGAGGCTGCCAGCGACCTTTGCGCTGCACAGGCTGTGCACAGGAGATGGTTTAATGCAGCTTTAACATAATTCCTTTAACTCTCAGATACCAAATTACACATGGGACTGGATAGCGCCTACAAGATCATCCTCATGAGTGCAATTTTTAGCTTTTAAAACCTTTAATGAACACGAGTATTTTACACACACTTCCTCTCACCTCCGCTGGTTAGGAATCACTGCACGTTGTTGGAATAATGGGTCATGAAAACTAAAACACAGCCTGAAAGCATCCAAATGGCTGCTCTGCCAGCATCTGTGCCCCAGCTCCCTGCATCCACCAGCCCTTCTAGCTCCAGTTCCCATCCCCCATCCTTTCCCTACGCCTCAGAGGCGCAAGAACTAGTGTGGCAGGGGCGGCACGCACGCGCAGTAGACGCCAATGTGCAAGCCCAGCTTCCGCGCCCTGCTCCTTCCTTATCCAGCTTGCAATGGCTTCCCAGATTTAATTGACAACACTCATTGTGTCTTCTGAGCAGCCCACAAAGACAAAACCCTGATCAATTTATATTGGCCTAAACCCTCTGCTCTTGGTTATATGATTCCCAAGTTTACTCATTACTTGATGGGTTTAAGTTTCTCTTTTTGCCTTCCTCAAGATAACGCCTATACAGAAAATAAGGTATTTAAACTCAATTCCAAAGAAGCCTGAATTAGCCTCCCTGGATGCCCAAGTATCTGTGCCTGTGCCGCTTACCCGACCACCTTTTTTAGTTGGAGCCCAAGTCAGGACTCCTTTCGTCATTTACCTTGAAAGCAAGAGGAAGGCGAACTAACGGGAGGGTTTGTTGCTTCCCGTACATAAATAAAACGCATTTACATTTTATCTCTATTGAGCAAGTCCACATTGGCGAAGTTAGAAGAAAAAATATAGATAGATTTAGAATAATCGAGAGCACAGAGCCTTTAACCTTGAAAAGAGGCCTTTCTAGTTGATAATCTGAAAATGTATAACTGACGCTTCACACAGAAATGGCCACCTTTGAGTGAACAATTTAAGTATCTCAGTAAGTGAAGAAAGGCTAGAGAAGCAAACAGGGAAGATTTTTAATCCATTTTAGTGGTTGCATTTCAAAACTTGATGAGCAATTGGATGGTACTATTTTCCAGATGAGCACTTTCCAGTACATAATATAGGCCATATATGTAATTTGAAATTTTCCAGAATCGACATTTAAAAAGTAAAAAGAATGTAGCTCACACACCACATACACCGAAGCTGGCAGGTTCAAATCCAGCTGGGCCAGCTAATCAACAATAAGAACGGCAACCAATAAATAGCCGGAGGTTATGGCAGGTACCTGTAGTCCCAGGTACTTGGGAGGCTGAGGCAGGAGAATCGCCTAAGCCCAAGAGTTTGAGGTTGCTGTGAGCTATGAGGCCCCAGCACATACCAAGGGCGACATGATGAGACTATCTCAAAAAAAAAAAAAAAAAAAAAGACTGGGGGAAATTGATACAGGAGGGATATTAAAAGGTGCCAGACGGGCTGCTGGTAGCTCAGTGAATACATCCCTGGCCACATACGAGGAGGCTAGCAGGTTCCAGCCCAGCCCAGGTCAGCTAAACAACAATGACAACTGCAACCAAAAAATAGGCAGGTGCTGTGGTCTGTAGTCCCAGCTACTCAGGAGGCTGAGGCAGGAGATCACTTAAGCCCAAGAGTTTGAGGTTGCTGTGAGCTGTGATGTCACTGCACCCTACCAGGGTGACATAGTGAGACTCTGTCTCAAAAAAAAAGGTAAAGAAATTATTTTTAATTATACATTTTAATTAATCCAATATAATCAAAATACAGTAGAACCTCCATAGTCAACACCTCTCTACATTGACCACCTCCTTTAATTGACCTCACTTTCAGAGACAGGACACACACCACATGTACATACCAAGAGGCCTAGTCCCTTATGCTGACCACCTCCATATGTTGACTAGTTTGTTATGGTCTCTTGGGTGGTAAACTTACAGAGGTTCTACTGTTTCCATTTTAATATGTAATCAATATATAAATTATTAAAAATTTTTGATTTCTCATACTAAATCTTTGAAATTGGCACACATTTTTCATTTACAGCACATCTCAATTCAGACCAGTGGTACTCCTAGTACCTGACACCCACACATGACAAGAGGCCCTTTTAGCACAGTTCTGATTAAACAGTGAGATAATATAGACTTCATAAGTGTTCAATTCTTAGTTATGACTGTTAGCTACCTTAATTACACAAACATATTACTTTCATTTAAAACAGACAGAAATAATAATGCCTGAAATTACTATTTTCCAAACTGTAACGTGCATTTGCATTGAAGATGTTCAGTAGATAAATTTGTTGTCAGACATGGGCAAAACTTTTCAACACATTTTAAATAGAGGAGACACTGGTAAGCAAAAAGGTTATTGAACATAAACAGAACACATAACATGTATTAAGTACAAGACAAGTAGATCATGTTTGCTAAACATAGAACAAAGGACCAAAATCCACCTAATATTCGTCGAGGGACTTGGCTGGTAAATAGCCACAATATGGCAAATATACATGAGGCACCAGATATTTGGGATATACCAAATATACATGCATACTTAAAATTCATGAGTCTTCATTTGGGTACCCAAGGGTGACACCCTTCCTGGTCTCAGGTGACGTGAGCATGGTGTGCCCTAAAATTGAGAATGGTCCTTCCTTCTCTTTGGAACCCACCTAAGTGTATTAACTGGCCCTTTCCTTTCCTCTCTCTTCTCACTGCATGGTTTCAATTGAAAATAAACCATGTGATTGGAGCATTTTAATTATGTCTATGAGCCCTTCTGCTCTGTGGTCTCTGGGCCAGCCTACCTGGCAGTGTACCTGAGTGATTTCCCACATGCCACAAATGATGCTCACCCGCCAACGCAGGAAGGGAACACATGACACCAACCCTCAATTCTACTATAGATAGTCCCCAACCTGCAGTGTTTCAACTTTACAACAGTGCAAAAGTGATACACGTTTGGTAAAAAATGTACTTTGAGTACCTCTACAACCATTCTGTTCTTCATTTTCAGCACAGTATTCAGTAAACCATATTTTATTGTCTACACTTTATTATAAAATGAGCTTTGCATTAGATGATTTTGCCCAACTATAGACTAATTCGAGTTTCTGAGATTCCAGTAGGTTAGGTACATTAAATGCATTTCAACTTACCATATTTTCTACTTATCATTGCACAGCCCCCTCACAACTCTAGGAGTATCTGTATTGCAAGAAAGCAGTCAGGATCAATTTGAAATTATGGTACCACCATCATATAGAACTGCATAGCTAATAGAATACTGTGGGAATTAAATAGGTCAGAAAATTTATAATGATTTGGAAGCCCACATGCAAATAAATTCCAGCCAATATTCAATTAGAAATGGATGATGGCTTATACAAAAAAATGAAGGTCATGTCTTCTTGTCTTATCTCTTTGTCTTCTCAAACCCCCACCCAGCAGGACCCCTGTGGCATAATACCTGAGTCCATAAGGGTGATTTAATGTTTAATTTCCCAGCAAGGTGTGTGACCCTAAGTGAATTCCTTTACCTTCCTATACCTCAGTTCTTAAGTGTGAAATGAAAGCAAAAATAATAACTACCTCATAGAATTGCTGTGATGATTAAATAATAACATATATAAAGTTCTGGCACTTTAGTGAGCTCATTCCTATATAACAACACATGTAATCTCCATTTATTGAGGTTCTCTTTAATGTATGTCAATAAAGTTTTCAGACTGTATCAGAAAAGAATCAAACAATCAATGCTGAATTTGTTCTTCAGTATACGGAATGGCACAAAAATGAGAAGAGATACATAGCTGGTTCAAGTTTAGGGAAGCTGGGTATGATGGTCCATGCCTGTGTTCCCAGCTACTCTGGAAACTAAGGAGGGAGGATTTGCGATGCCCAGTAGTTCAAGGCCACCCTGGGCAACATAATGAGACCCCATCCATTCACACACACACACACACACACACACACATGAAGGTTAGGAAAGATTTTTTAAAAAACATAATTCATACACTGCTAGTATAAGTATAAATTGGAACATCTATTTTGGAAAGCAATTTTTTAATTTGAACATAGACACACCCTACAACTCAGCAGTTCTATTTTGAAGTCTATACTCTAGAGCAATGATTTTTCAACCAGTGTTCTGTGAGAGAATCTTAAGTGTGCTGTGAATATTTTTTAAAATCATTAATTAAATTATTTTCAAAAGAAGCTCAAAGCACATTCTTTTTTTACTCTTTTTTTATATCTACATAATTAAAGTGTGCCATGGAAGTTTAACCATAGGTTCGAGTATGCTGTGAGATAAAAAAGGTTGAAAAACTGTGGCTCTCAAAGTGTATTCTGTGAAACACTGGAGGTATTTTTTGAGTGGTCTACCACATCCAAACTGTTTTCGTGATACTACTAAGGTGTTATTTACCTTCCGCAGTGTGTTGACATTTATACTGAAGGATAAAACTGGTGGTGCTTAGCATGAACCAAGGCCACAACACCAAACCACAGGGTAGTCACTGTGGTCATCGCCTGCAAGTGCTTGCAACTAAAAAAATAAAAAGCCAATGTCACTTAACCATTTCCCCACATAGAAATTGAAATTTCAATGAATTTCCAAACTCTGGACCCTTGAGTAATGTCTTTTTAATATTCATGAGTGAACAGGAAATTTATAACACTTGGGCTGTGCACAGGGAAAGTCATCATGCAACTGTTTGAGCTGTGAACTGAACTAGCCATTTTCATGAAAGGGCATTTTTACCTGAAAGAATGACTGGCATCTTTTTAAAAACCACCCAGTAATCCTATCACTTAAAAATAACAACTGGTGATATTTGTTATAATTGATAAAATTTAAGCTTTCAAGAAAAAATTAGAACTGGAGAAAACTCACACCTGCTCCCTTGAGCATCATAGCTTTCCAACACATAAAGACTTTTTTAATGAGATTGGAGATGATATTAATTAATGTGGGTTTTTTCATATTTTTGATGAACTGTGCCAACATTTGGAAGGTCTGCACAACTCAGTGAACGATTATTTTCCAGATGACCAATGTATGAAAAAAAATTCTTGGGTATAAATCCCATGCAAATTGCAACGGATTTTAATGTAATGGAATACACAAAGTTTATTGAAATATTTCTGATTCCTCCTTATAATGAATCTTTAAGAAACAACTTCTTATCTAGTTTTAGTGTTGTGTCAAAGAATATCCACAAATCTCTGAACAGGTTATTAAAACCTTTCTTCCTTTTCTAACTACCTATCTCTGTGAAGCTGGATTTTCCTCCTATACTTCACCCAAAACAAGAGATTGTTGCAACCCAAATGCAGAAGTTGATACAAGAACCCAGCTGCCTTCTATTAAGAAAGATATCCAAAACATTTGCTAAACTATCGAACAATGCCACTCTCCTACTTCTTTGTTTTGAAAAATATGGTTCGTTCATTAAATTGTCATATATAAACATGCGCCAGGTGTATTATTGTTATTTTTAATGAATTAATAAACGGTCCCATCTGGGTTTCCAGGGCGCAGCGACCAGGCGAGACTGTCCACCCACTCACCCTGCTCCGGAGAGCCATGCGCTGGGCAGACCCAGGGAGCCCAGCACAGCAGAGTCTGTGCACAATTAGAAATAAAATGTTGGCCTTGTGATGTTATTTGAGTTGAGACTACAACACTTCCTGGGCTGAAAACCTTTTCCAGAAGCTCAGCAACTAAGCTTTTACCTCACATTCTACCAGCCAAATTCTCAGGACTTCTAGGCCCCGGCTGCACCAGCGAGCCACCCACCCACCCTCTCTGGCGCTGGCAGGGGAATAGACGCTCAGAGAAGGTGGGCAGAGGCCGAGGCAGCCCCCAGTGGGCACCATGGAGGCAGCGAGCTGGCGGGAGGCTCAGCACCCACCGGCGGCCTCCTCTCCGCAGAACCTCAAATGCGCCAGGGAGATTCCACTCCCGGCAGCTGGCTCCCTCCTCTTCTGTCATGTGCCTTTGTTATCCTCGCTGTCTGGCTCACAGGGAGCCCCTTCTTCTGAGCTGGGTGGAGTAAAGGAAAGAGAATGAAAAGGGAGAAGGGACAGAGTTCAGCAGGGCCACTGAGTAGCGAAGGCGCAGAATAAGCCCAGGCCGTGGGATTAAATCACTGTGGGAGGGGCGGGAGGCGCCTTCCCCAACACCATGGAGACAAATTACCCATCTGAAATGGCCCAGAGGGCGGCGCCTGTGGCACGGTGAGTAGGTCCACGGCCCCATATACCGAGGGTGGCAGGTTCGAACCGGCCAAACTGCAGTTAAAAAGAAATAGCCGGTGTTGTGGCAGGTACCTGTAGTCCCAGCTACGCGAGAGGCTGAGGCAAGAGAATCTCCTAAGACCAGGAACTGGAGGTTGCTGTGAGCTGTGACGCCACAGCACTCTACCAAGTGTGATAAAGTGAGACTCTATCTCTAAAAAAAAAAAAAGGACAAAAAGAAACAGGCCAGCTTGGGGCCTGTGGCTCAATCGGCTAAGGCACCAGCCACGTACACCTAAGGTGGCGGGTTTGAATCCCCAGCCCGGGCCCGCCAAACAACAATGATGGCTGCAACCAAAAAACGGCCTGGCATTGTGGCGGGCGCCTGTGGTCCCAGCTACTTGGGAGGCGGAGGCAGGAGACTCGCTTGAGCCCAGGAGTTGGAGGTTGCTATGAGCTGTGATGCCATGGCACTCTACCCAGGGGGATAGCTTGAGGCTCCGTTTAAAAAAAAAAAAAAGATTACAATTCAATGTGAAGGCTGAGGAACACATATACAATTGATTTTGTTTAGAGTAAAAACATAAAGGAGACTGCTTGTCTGTTCTTGCTGGCCCAAACCAAAACTAGAGATTATAATGTTAATGAAGGAAGAAGACAGAGAACAGAACCCAAGGTTCTCACTCTCAAGGACATGTGTTCAAGGTTCCAGCTGCAACCCCAGCCTAACTCTCCAGATTCCTTTATGAGAGTCTTTCTGCATATTTCTGCATATCTATAGGCTGCTTGCAGAAGCTTGATCTTCAAAGAAATCTTTCCCAGAGGCATTCTCCTGGAAGAGCACATGAAGCGAACTGCCATGTCTGAGCATGGGGTGCTTATCTCTACACTATCTGGAGGCAGTCATCCATCTTAGGGAGTAGTCTGGAAATTCCCAAGATATACAGGTTCCTGTGTGCAGGTCTGTCCTTCTGAGGCTCAGCTCTAAATCATTTCTACATGATTAGGTCCAGAGCAATACAGAAAGTCCTATTCGGGTCTCTCAGCATTCTAACTCACAAAAGACTTTAAACTTGCTCTCACAAAATGGAACTATTTAAAGGGTCACTTATAGGCCTTCTGCCTATAGTGAGTGGCTGGCTGAATGCTGGGCAGCTCCAGATGGGAATGCTCAGGGTCCACTGAAATGTCCCAACGAAGTTGGCAAGGGTTGGCTGGGAGGCCAGAGGCCATCTCCACCAGTGGGAGGGAGTTGGGCCCCAGAAAGGAAGGCTGTGCAGCCCTGGGCCCCCACTGGCCCAGGTTGGTGTGCCTTTGGGTTGGGACTGTGCAGTAAGTCCTCTGAGGGAGATGCCAGAACTCCAGGGGCCCAGGTCAGAGCCACAGCTGGTATGGTCATGGGGGCCAGGTACACAGCTAGAGGCCCGGCAGTTGGGAGCACCCCACTAGGGGTGAGGGTGCCAGATTGGGGCTCTGGGGATGCACTTGGCTTCCTCGGCTGGGCCCTCAGGCGTGAGTGAGTTCACAGGCAGTAGATGCCACCCAGAGCTGCCACTGTAGCCCTGGGGTGCATCTCAGGAACAAGGAGCAGTGAGGTGGTCCTGGTCAGCTGGCTGGCAGCAGGGTGCAGCCCTCCTGGTCTGGCCCAAGCCCGAGCATAGAAAGCAGTCTGGCCTGTGGTCCTCTGCTACCCAAGGGGTGCAGGGCCCCCGGGGCAGCACATCTGGACCCTGCCTGGGATCCATCCTTGGGTCCCCACAGCCCCCACCCCCACCCCAAGAGGCTCCAGAGCCTTGGGCAATCCACACTGTCCTCCACCTCCCCCCACAGACAGACAGATGTCTAGTCCCTTGGGCCCGGGGTCACTGGGCAGTGGCTCTCAACCAGATGGCCAGCATGCACTTCATAGAAAACTCATGTCCCTCGTGGCCTCCCAGCCTCCTGCATTGAGCTGTGGTCAGCTTCTCCATGTCCAGCTGCACCTACGCACGGGGAGGGAGGGGTTGCCATGGCCTGGGTCGATGATCAACTAATATCTGAAGAGAGGTGATGAATAAAAAAAAAAATTGTACACCAGAGAATTGAGTGAGGACCAGCCTAGGTGAATGCTTTGCGAAAGAGGATACAGGAATGTTGGTGTCCCAGGACAGGCAATTGTCGCTTAGCCTAGAGCCCTGCCCCGCCCCCACTAGCTGGTCTGCATGTTCCTCAATGAGCACCCCAAGTTCCATGCATGGGCTGGGTGTCAGGGATCCATTTCCCCAGGACAGGCCACAGAGGTGGCACCTTACTGAGCTTGCGCTCCCCACCCCCATGTATTTTAGGGATCCATTCTTCCCAGGATGGCTCTCCAGCAGGGAGGATGGCAGGTTAGTGGTTGGCTTGGGGAGTCAGCTGTGACCAGGAAAGCTGTGAAGGGCCTTGCGGTGGGGACTGGGGGGTGGTGGGCCGAGGTTCAGACTGAGGCCACCTGGCCCCAGCCCTGACTCTCCTGGGTTGGTGTGATGTGGAGACCTGAGGGAGAAGCCTGGACTCCATTGACAGCGGCCTAGCTCAGGGCCACAAGCTGTGTTTTCTTGGGGGCAGGGCATGTGTTTAGAAGCCCTCCATCTGTAGCTCCCCAACTCTTTTTGTGGGTTGTGTGTGTGGGGTCCATTTGTGTGGCTCGTTGAGTTCACATTCCCCTGTTTCATGGATCTGTCTGCCCATGTTGGTGCTCTGGAGTTGATGATAGAAGGTGAGTGAATGGCCTAGAGTAGAGGTCCTCAAACTTTTTAAACAGGGTGCCAGTTCACTGTCCCTCAGACTGTTGGAGGGCCAGACTGTGGGCCCTGGGACGAGTTGGCTGCTAAGCAGGACAGGCAGTGGTGGCAAAAACACCTGGCAAGCCAGATAAATGTCCTAGGCAGGCTGCATGTGGCCCGTGGGCTGTAGTTTGAGGACGCCTGGCCTAGAGCATTGCCTTTGACAGGTAGGGCTTAGAGTAGCAAGGATGGGTCTTGGGGCTGTGTTCCTGTCTGATTGCAAATAGTGCCTTTTGTTGGCAATCCAATGGGAAATGTAACCTTTGTCTTCTTTTGTGGGGGAAGTTTTCTGTTTACTCCTGGAGTCCCCATATTTTTGTCAGTAGCAGTGGTCCAAGAGCCCTCAGACCACAAGGGTCGTTGTGGGAGACAGAAGGCAACACATGGTTCCGTGTTGGTAGCATGTCAGGCCCTTAGTTCATTGTCTCCTGAGGTGTCCATTGGCTTAGAACACAGAGTATACCACTGGGCCCCATAGTCCATCTCTACTTTCATGTGTAAAGAAGGCCTTCATGTCCACGTGCCCAGATGCAGCATTGACTCCTAGCCCTGGACCTTCAGTGTCCAAAGCTCTTTGAGCAATGAGCTATGGTCATCAGGCCTGGTGTTGAGCCGTGCCAAGACAGTGGTTTCCTAGCAGAGCTGCACGTTGCCTACTATGGTGCATGCGGGCCCTCTGACTCCTCCATATGGGCCCTATAAACATGTACTATCCTTTTGTCTTGCTGTCTGCTCTCATAATATCACTATCTGACTTGGGTGTCCCTTTGCCGTGAGTGACTGACTAATTGCTGGACATCTCCAGGCCAGATAACTCAGTCTCCACTAAAATTTACCCCTGATGTTGAGTAGGGTTGGTTGTGATGCCAGATGTCACTTGTAGGTTGTGAGGGAGTTTCATCCAGGAAAGAAGTTTCTTTGGGGCTTCTATCCCTGAATGGTCCAGCATGTGTTTTCATGGAATTGGGGCTTAACAGGTAGGTTTTTAATTCATTCTCCTTAGTGAAGTTTCTCAAGAATGGGAAAAGAAATATTTTCTGTGTATTCAATTCTAATATGCAACCCATATACCTATAACCCACTGTATGCAAGTGTAACACAAGTATAGTCTAGGAAGGGGAAGTGAGGGGGTGAAAGAGTGGAGGGTGAGAAGGGCAAAGGCAGGGTGAGAGGGGACAGTGTCACCTACAGTGCACAATGTGAGGGTGTTCAGCACACCCCCTGGGTAAAGGGTTCAGCAAACTTGAACTTCGCCTCAGAATTGTAATCTAAACATTTTTGCTCCCCTGAAGTTGAACTTATGGAATTGTTTTGTTATTCATTTCCATTGCCTTTATGGTGTAGTGGGGTTTTTTTTCTAAATACATGAATAGGCATATTCATCCTTATTACAATATTTTCAGGTTTTGATGATTTTGTTATATTTTGAATTGTGATTCACGACATAAAGATAATAAGATGGGCAGCACCTGTAGCTCAGTGTGTAGGGCACCAGCCACATACATTGAGGCTGGAGGGTTCAAACCCAGTCCAGGCCTGCTAAAACAACAATGTCAACTGCAATGAAAAATATAGCCAGGCTTAGTGGTGGGCACCAGCTACTTAAGAGGCTGAGGCAAGAGAATCACTTAAGCCCGAGAGTTTGAAGTTGCCATGAGCTGTGACACCACAGAACTCTACCAAGGGCGACAACTTGAGACTCTGTCTCAAAAATAAATAAATAAATAAATAAATAAGATTTGGGACACTAATTTGAAATTCAGGTATAAGCCTCGCCTTTAATTTGTGTAAATATAAATACATAAAGGAGTTTTCTGATATCTGATGTCCACACCCTGAATTTTATGTGATGTCCGTAGATTTATTAATATTGAATATATACACCATGATCAATGCCAATTATTAATAATGTAGTTTCCTTATTATGTAGGTAAATGAAGATCAATGAGGATCTTTTATATCTGCATGAAATCACCTGGCAATTTCTCCAAAATGGAAGGAAAAAAATGGTATGCTTTGCATTTACAGTGTTTGATCAATCAGTGCTCTACAATGTGTATCAGGGCCAGTGTTTTTAACACTGACTATTTTCCCCACAAAGAATACCTTGTGTGATCCATACATGTGCTTTCCTGTCTCTCTCCTTTCAGATAAGGACTACTGAAAAAGCACACTTTAGCCTGCTGCCACCTGGAAACTGTACCCATTTTCAACCCAGATTTCCTACCCTGAATGTACCTGAACTTCAGTTCATCCTAGTATCAGGGTCTAATGTGGGCATCCTTGGTAAGCCTTTTCCATTCCAGGAGATTGCTTGTATGGAGTGGCTCAATTACGTGATTTCTTATTACCTTATTAAAAGCTGTGGACTAGATTAGGTGATAATTAGGGGCTAAGATTTTGTCTCTCTTTGATTTATTGTAGGTGAGACAATCAGACTCAGAAAGAAATTATTTTTGTTATCTTTATCTTCATCTAAGTGAAAAGCACTTTTAGAATATTTTAGCCTAATGTATATGTTCAATAAATCTTAATTCTCCTATTATTTTGAAGCTTATGCCTTGGCTATTTTTCTTTAATTTGTATTTATGGAATTTCAAGTGTTATGACATGCATAATTTCATGGAATAGATTTGTTTATCTGGCTTTGGTGACTGAGAAATTCCAAGTATGCCATTAGACCAGTGAACTTGGCCTTTAAGAATACTGTTTTTCCTAGACACAGTGGTTCATGCCTGTAATCCTAGCACTTTGGGAGGCCAAGATGGGCAGATTTCTTCACCTCAGGAGTTTGAGACAAGCCTGAACAAGAGCAAGACCCTATCTCCAAAAAAAATAGTCAGGTGTTGTGGTGGGCACCTGTACTCCCAGCTACTTGGGAGGCTGAGACTAGAGAATTACTTGAGCCCAGGAATTTGAGGTTGCTGTGAGTGATGATGCCATGCCACTCTACTGAGGGTGACAGAGTGAGATTCTGTCTCCAAGAAAAAAATAAAAAAAGAAAGAGAAGATTACTGGTTTCATTCATTCTGGCATATGAATATTATTATGTGTTCTTCCTAATAAGTGACTGCCTGATAGGACCCTCACAACAATAGCCTCATTCTTGCTTTGATTTAATGTGTTTTGTTTTTCACTGGTATGACTTTAATGGTATGATGTCATCAAGCGTAAATACAGTCGTGGACAAATTCAGAACGGTTATCTTATTTCAAGGTTGCTATGGTATTGTGCTGTTTGCCTATCAGTGAAGACCTACTCACAACTGAATAACCTAAGCAATTTTGGCCTGGGGTTTGAGATCCAGGCATATGCTTTACACATGGTATATGAAATTAAATAAATTAATGTGCAGCCTTATATCTGATTGCCTGTCATGAATTTATGTATTTCATCTTGCTCTTTGCAAGGTAATAGGTATGGTATGGGTGAAGCCAATGCTCACTGATATGGCTTCTTGCCATATAACCAAAGGGTTATCAATGAAACCTTTTCTGTATAAAACCACTTGACAGGTTGTTCGACAAGAATAAACCTATGTAGTTTGCCCTTACTTTGTAGAATCAATCATCTACAGCCTAATTAATATAGGTTCTTAGAGATTATGATTGATAATTTCAACATGATAATTGTTAATTTCAACATTATAATGAGTGTACTCTGAGTTCTAATCCATGAAAAAAAATTATTTATGGGCTTGATATAATGAAACAACCGTGGGCGAACTTGTTTCACTGACTCTGTTTTTTTTGGGAGGGTTTCAGTTTTTGGCGGGGGATGGGTTTGAATCTGCCACTGCCTGCATATGGGGCCAGCGCCCTACTCCTTTGAACTACAGGCGCTGCCCTCACTCTGTTACGATGAGAAGCATTTTCTGATTCTTTCAAACGCAGCTTCAGTGGTTCAAATTCTTAATCCTTGCATATTTTCAGAGAAATTATATCTTTTCTCTTTCTCTGTTAATGTGTACTGAGAACATTTTGCTACCTGGAGATGCAGTTTCCATGATTTAGTGGTAGTGGTGCCTTTGATGACTAAGAATTTTTGATTAGATTTTTGGTCTGTTGTTGTCTGGCCTCTAACATATTTAAATTCATTATTTCCATTTACCTGATCTTTCTTCTCCTTGAGTGGCTCACAAAGATAATTTAATCCATAGGAAAATCTTTCATTTTATGCCTGAGATTTGCTTTCCTAGAAAGTTTAAGTTTTTTACTTATTGATATAAACTCGATGGTGATATATTCTTTGGGGTTCAAATGCATACATAGACAAACTCATCTCTTTTATTTTGTGCTTGCTCTGTTGTTTTATTTGTGGATAATTAGTAAGCTACTCATAATTAAAGAATACTGTAAGCTTCTGCTAGATAGTTGGTTTGGGTGCTTAAGTTTATCACACTGTGCCACCTAAAGTTTGTGGCATGATCCACATCAAGAACAAAAGTTCAGGCTCGGAGCCCATATCTCAGTGGTGGTGCCAGCCACATGCACAGGGCCGGCAAGTTAGCACTCGGCCATGGCCTGCTAATAACAATGGCAACTACAACAAAAAAATAGCCAAGCATTGTGGCAGGTGCCTATAGTCCCAGCTACTTGGGAGGCTGAGGCTAGAGAATTGCTTAAGCCCAAGAGTTTGAGGTTGCTGTGAGGTATGATGTCACAGCACTCTACTGAGGGTGACATAGTGAGACTGTCTCAGAAAAAATAAAAAAAGAACTGAACTTAAAATCTCCAGGTTTAAGAGGCCAAATTCTGGCAAGACACTGTGGGACAACTTACATACTTTCCAGTGAAAGTTGTGAAAACTTTGAAAAATAAAAACCATTTAAAACTGCTGGAAATGGTATTAAGGGCAAATATCAAATGAAGCAACATTTATTCAAAAATCTACAAAAATGTATTAAGAAAGTTGAGAATCTGTGGTATTTGAAACAAATGCTTGTTTTGTACCCCTTCTCAGCTTAATGAAGCAGAGAGCCCACTTCAAGCTTCTTAAGTCAGGAATAGAGAATTCCATTTTGCCTTCAACACCCAGATGGAGAACTGTCTTTTGGGGAGAGCAGGACATCAGTAGTTCTCTTTTGGCTCCCAGCTACACACTGCTGAAGCAAAATGCCAATGGAGTTAAGATGTGGGTCTCCATTTTTCTACCCAGCTGCTACTTGTGGAACCAAGGTTCTATGTGGGGCATGGTGTGCTACAAATACTGGAATCTTGATACCTTATGAGGCAGTGGTCTCATGCCAGAGAAGTAGCTGAAAGAACCCATGGCTGCTGCTTCTGCCCCTGAGTTCTCAAATTCTTGAGTTGGGAAGTCACCATAAGAAAGGGTTCCTATTGTCTTAATCCCTACCTACAGATTTTGTCTGTTGGAGTGGGGCAGACCATACAAAAGCTCATAATTTCTTCCTAAATAACCTGATTTTATTTGAAGTTTTTTCCTTCAAGAGAGTGAAGAAGTTCAATCCTAAGGAAGTTCTCAAGAACAGTAAAGACTATAGTAAAAGGCAGTTTGGAGGAGATTCAAGATATAGGTTAAACTGAAAGCTGGCTAGTTTGCAGAAGACACAAGGAAATAAGACAGCTAGAAGGAGCTTTCCTGGAATCAGAACATAAATCAATGAACTCAGAAACTATTTTCACCAAGGTACCAAAATTTTGTAGCATTATTTCATAGAGGAATTTATGCACCAGTATATTATCAAAAGCAATAAAACAATTGGTCATCAATTAATAGAGTTTAACATCTGGGTATGGTCAGAGAAAGAGAAGAAGAGAGCTCTACCCAAACTACTGTCATCTCAGAATGACTCTGGGCATATCTAAAGCTGGGCCTTAGAGAAGCATCAGAGGCTGAACATTATGGAGGAAAGGTAGAAAAATATACTTCACTAACATAATCTCTCACTAAACAAATTAACAAATAATAATAACAAGCTGTGTGATAGGAGTACCAGTACCTACAGTTAAAATATGTTATCTAAAATATTCTTATGAGACATGAAAAGAAACAGGAAAGTATGACTCATAAACTAGA
Organism: Galagoides demidoff; assembly: GCA_963574575.1. Taxonomy (NCBI): domain Eukaryota; kingdom Metazoa; phylum Chordata; class Mammalia; order Primates; family Galagidae; genus Galagoides; species Galagoides demidoff. The sequence continues at coordinate 28,925 of CAUYQV010017660.1, forward strand.
AAAAAAGTAATAAAAAGTGCTTGAAGACAATCAGATGTTGGATGTAACAAAGACTTTAAAGTGGCTATAATAGGCATGGTCACATAACTAAAGAAACCATTATTAAGGAAGCAAAATAAGCATTAACTATTTGACAATGACACACAAAATAGAGAATATCAACAAAAAATAGAAATTATAAAAGAATCAAATGTAAATTCTGGAGTTGAAAAAGCACAAAAGCTAATATTTAAAAATTCAGGAACAACATGGCCAAATAGAAACCTCCAACAATTATTTCACCACATGAACAACAAATTCAACAATTAGCCATACAACTAAGCACCTTTAGAAGAACCAAAATTCAGATGAGCAATCACATACTACCTGGCTTTAACATGATATCAAGAGACACGGAGGGCGGAAAATACTTTGCTTGTATCACCCCTTCCCAGTCTCCCAGCACTATCATGCCAGCATGCCAAGTGGAGGGAGTAACTGAGAGAGAGTCAAGCAATTGTGGAACATTGTATTGAAAGTCAGAGCTGTTCTGACACAAGGGGATACAACACAGGGCGTAATTCTACTGGTGTCCATGGGAAGAGCATTTAGACTAACCCTGCCAGAGAGAAATCCTCTGCCCTGAAATCCAGGTTCTGGCTAGCTCCCCCACTGGCTGAAAAAAAAGCAGCCTGAGGCCTGGACTAGATTCATAAGGTAATTGGGCCACGAAGATTGCAGTCCTTGGGCAATTCCTGCAGCTGTGCTGGCTTGGAGTCAGTGGACCTGGGGTCCTCATGACCTAGTGAGACACTAGTAGTGGTGGCTAACCCAGTGCTTTTGTCACCACTCCTCTAACTCCAAGCAGTGCAGCCAGGGAGTCTTATTCCACTTGACAGGATCTACCACCTGCTGACCAAAGAGACATTCAGCTTTGAATAAACATTAGCTAGAAAACAGTTGCCATGGGCTTTGAGTGAGACTGAGCTGGCTTCAGGTGTGACTTGATACTGGTGGCCACAAAGGAGTGTCCACATCACTCCTTCACCAACTACAACAGCCCAGCACAGAGAGTAAGGGAAGAGAGTGAGAGACTTAACTAACAATACAGAGGATTCTTTCCAGAGGTACCTTACCCAAGTCCATCAAGGCATCTGTAAGAGTCACAGTATTACTGGGCTTAGAGCTAACATAGCTGCAGTGACCAAAGACTAAAATTATAACACTCAATTCCCTTTGAATATCTGGAAATACTTCGTAAGAATGACAGTTCCAAATAAGCCCATACTGTGAAGATCAAAATAAATAGCTAAGTCTTTTTTTTTTTCCAGTTTTTGCCCACGGCTGGGTTTGAACCCTCCAACTCTGGTATATGGGGCCAGCACTCTACTCCTTTGAGCCCCAGGCACTGTCCAATAGCTAAGTCTTTAATACCCAGCCATCAATAAACATCCATAAGTATCAAAAACATCTAGGAAAACATAACCTCATCAACAGAGCTAATCCTGTGACCTCATCCAGTGACCAGTTGTGGAGTGATGGAGAAATGGGATCATTCAGACAAAGAATATAAAATAGTTGTCCTGAAGAAACTCAATGAACTTCAAGACAACACAGAGAAGGAATTCAGAAGCTACTGAGAAATTTAACAGAGATTGAAATAATAAAAATAAATCAAGCAGAAATTCTGGAGCTATATAATTCAAATTACAAACCAATGCATCAAAGCCTCCCTACAGCTGAATTGGCTAAGTAGAAAAAAGAATTAGTGAGCTTAAAGACAGGCTATTTGAAAATACACCCTCATAAGAGAAAAAAATGAAGATATTGTAAGATAAGATCTAGAAAATAGTTTGAAAATAGTAAATCTAAACTTATTGTCTTCAAAGAAGAGATAAACAGTGAGATTGAGGTAGAACATTTAATTAAAGAAATAACAGAGAACTTTCTAAACCCAAAGAAAGACATCAATACTCAGGTACAAGAATGTCATAGATGACCAAGCAGATTTAACCAAACAAAACTACAACAAAGCATTTAATAATCTCCCAAAGTCATGAATAAAGATAAGTTCCTGAGGGAATTTAAAAAAAAGAAGTAAAAAATAAGGAAGCCACAGTGTCTGGCAGCAGACATATCAGTGGAAATCTAATAGGTCAGGAAAGTAACACCACATAAAGAAAATAATGTTAATGAACAATAAGATATCATTTGAAGTTGTCCAACATACTGCTAACAATAAGTACAAAAATACAGAATATTGAGTGGCGCCTGTGGCTCAAAGAAGTGGGGCACTGGCCCCATATAACAGAAGTGGGTTCAAACCCAACCCCGACCAAAAAAAAAAAAAAATTACAGAATATTTATTGCTGTAATTGTGGGATTTAAAATACTTATGTCTCTAGTAGAAAAACTTAAAGACAAAGCTTATCAAAAATAACATTAGCTTACAATTAGGTTAAGGTAAAAAATAACTACAACAATTTTTTTGACAAATAGTACATAATGATATGGATAGAAACAACAAAAGGTAAAAAGGGGGATAAAGTTCAAGTATAGAATTTCTATATGGGTGAGGTGGCTCACACCTATAATCCTAGCCCTCTGGGAGGCCAAGACAGTTGACTTACCTAATCTTAGGAATTCAAGACCACCCTGAGCAAGAATGAGACCCCATCTCTACTAAAAATAGAGAAGAAAAAAAAAACAGCCAGCATAGTGGCAGGCACCTGTAATCCCAGCTACTAAGGAGGCTGAGGCAAGAGGATTGCTCAGGTCTGAGAGTTGGAGATTGCTGTGAGTTATGATTCCACAGTATTCTAACCAGAGTGACAGAGTGAGACTCTATCTCAAAAAAATAAATAAACTTCTTTGTTTATTTACTTGTTCATTTATTAGTAAGCAGAGTTGTCATATGTTTAAAATAATTCATTATAAAATGTTTCTGCAATCCTCATTATAACCTCAAGTCAAAAAACCTAAAACAGATACACAGAAACTCAAAAGCAGGAAATTGAAACACACTACTAGAGAAGAATCACTCACAACAAAGGAAGACAGAAGGAAAGAGAGGATCACAGAACAATGAAAAATTAAATAGTAACAAAGCAGTAGTGGGCCCTTATCTACCAATAATATTGAATGTGAATGGACTGACCATTCCAATTAAAAGACACTGAGTGGTTCAATGTATTAAAAAAAAAAAAAAGAGCCAACTACAGTAGAGCCTCCATAGTTGATCACCTCCCTACATTGACCACCTGCTTAAGTTGGCCTAGTACATTAGGCCTAGTTCTTCATGTTAACCACCTGTGTATGTTGACCAGTTTGTTACAGCTTACAGAGGTTCTACTGTATATATTGTCTATAAGAAATCCATATCTCCTTTAAAGATACATATGGATTAAAATCAAAGAAATGGGACAACAAATTCCATGCAAATAGAAACCAAAAAAATAGCAAAAGTTATACATATATTAGACAACATAGATTGCAAGAAAAAAACTGAAAAAGGAAAAAAAGAAGGCCTTAATGATAACAGTTCTAGATGTATATGCACTCAGTACTGTAGCACCAAGTATTCTCTCTGACCACAATGAAATAAAACTAGAAATCACTAACAAGAGGAACACTGGAAACTATACATACACATAGAAATTACATAATATGCTCCTTACTGGCAAGCGGGTCAATGAAGAGATTAAGAAAATTTTGGAAATTCTCAAAGCAAATGAAAATGAAAGTACAATATAACAAAACGTATGGGATACAGCAAAAGCAGTAATAAGAAGAAAGTGTATAGCAATAAAAGCCTACATCAAGGGTGGTGCTTGTGGCTCAGTGTGTAGGGCACCAGTCCCATGTACCAAGAGTGGTGGCTTTGAACCTGGCCCTGGCCAAACTGCAACAAAAAAATAGCTGGACATTATGGTGGACACCTGTAGTCTCAGCTACTCAGGAGGCTGAGGCAAGAGAATCATGTAAGCCCAAGAGTTGGAGGTTGCTGTGAGCTGTGATGCCACAACACTCTACCAAGGAAGACAAATGAGACTCTGTCTCTAAAAAAAAAAAAAAAAAGGGACTACATCAAAAAAGTAGAAAACCTTCAAATAAACAACCTAATGATACATCAGAAAGAACTAGAAAAACAATAGTAAGCAAAATCCAAAATTAATAAAAGAAACAATAAAGATCTGAACAGAAATAAATAAAATTGGAACAAAAACTAATACAAAGATTAGTGAAAGGAAAAGTTGGATTTTCAAAAAGATAACAAAATTGAAACATTTTTAGCCAGATTAACTACATAAAAAGCAAGAAGAACCAAATAAATAAAATGAGAGACAAAAAAGGGGGACATTAATACAAGAGATCATCTCTGAGTACTATAAGAAACTCTATGTCCAGAAATTTCATAATGTGGAGGAAGTGGATCAACACCAGAAATCACACCCTCTCCCTAGACTTAATCAAGAATAAATAAATCTCTTCAACAATTTCAAGAACTGAGATCAAAGAAACATAAAAAAATCTCCCAACAACAACAACAAAAATTCCTGGTTCAAATGGCTTCACACCAGAACTCTATCAACTCTTCAAAGAAGTGCTTTTACCCATATGGCAGAAATTATTTCAAAAAATTGAGAAGGAAGGAATCTTCCCCCAACACATTCTTTGAAAGAAACATCACCCTAATACCAAAACCAGGAAAAGACTCAATTAAAAAGGAGAATTTCAGACTAATTTCACTAATAAATATAGATGCAAAAATACTCAGTAAAATCTTAGCCAGTAGATTTCAGTGACACATTAAAACTATTACACATCATGATCAAGTAGGTATCATCTCAAGGATGCAAGGTTAGTTTAACATATGCAAGTCCATAAACATAATTTGCCATATAAACAGAAGCAAAAATAAAGAACATATGATCTTCTTAATAGATGCATAAAAAGTATTCAATAAAATTCAGCTTCCCTTTCTAATTAGAACACTTAACAATTTAGGCATAGGTGGCACATTTCTTAATCTAATTGAAGCCATGTATGACAAACCCACAGCTAACATTATATTGAATGGAGTAAAACTGAAAACTTTCCACTTAGAACTAGAACCAGACAAGGTTCTCTATCACCACTATTATTTCCACTTAGAACTAGAACTAGACAAGGTTCTCTATCACCACTACTATTCAACATAGTGCTAGAAGTTTTAGTCAATACAGGCAAGAGAGGGAAATAAAGGTCATCCAAATGGAGGCAGAGGAGGTTAAACTCTCACTCTTTGTTGACAATATGATCTTAGAGAATCCTAAAGACTCAACCACAAGACTCCTGGAAGTGATCAAAAAACACAGTAATGTTTCACAATTTAAATCAATATCCACAAATAAGTAGCCTTTGTATATGCCAATAACAACCAAGATGAGAAGCCAATCAAGGACACAATTCCCTTCACCATAGCTTCAAAGAAGATGAAATACCTGGGAATATACCTAACAAAAGAGGTAAAGGACATCTACAAAGAAAATTACAAAATCCTAACAAAGAAAATAACAGAAGATATTAACAAATGGAAGAACATACCATGCTCATTTCTGGGAAGAATCAACATTGTTAAAATGTTATACTTCTCAAAGAAATCTACAGATTCCATACAATCCCCATTAAGGTACCAACATCATACTTTCAAGATTTGGGAAAAACAATTCTTCATTTTGTATGAAACCAGAAAAAAACCCATATAGCCAAGGCAATTCTTAGTAATAAAAACAAACCTGGGGGCATCAGCCTACCAGACTTTAGGCTATACTAAAAAGCTGTACAAATGACTGAATAAATAAATTAATAATAATAAGTTAAAAAAAGAAACAACATGGTATTGGCACAAAAATAGAGACACTGACATTTGAAACAAAATAGAAAACCATGAGATCAAACTAACCTCTTATAGCCACCTGATCTTTGATAAACCAAACAAGAACATACACTGGGGGAAAGAATCCCTATTTAGGCCGGACATGGTGGCTCATGCCTATAATCCTAGCACTGTAGGGGGCTGAGGTGAGTGGATCTCCTGAGCTGACAAGTTTGAGGCCATATCTCTAAAAATAGCCAGGTGTTGTGGTGGGCACCTGTAGTCCCTGGTACTCAGAAGGCTGAAGCAAGAGAATCGCTTAAGCTCGAGAGTTAAAGGTTGCTGTGAGCTCTACCAGGACACTCCACCAGGGCAACAAAGTGAGACTCTGTCTCCAAAATAATAATAATAATAATAATAATAATAATAATAATAATAATAATAATCCCTATTCAATAAATGGGAATAGGAGAACTGGATAACTACATGTAAAAGACTGAAACTGGACCCACACCTCTCAACACTTACAAAAATTGATTCAAGATGGATAAAAGATTTAAATCTAAGGCATGAAACAATAAAAACCTTTAAAGAAAGTGTGGGGTAAACATTTGAAGATATCATCCTGAGTAAACATTTTATGAAGAAGACTTCCATGCAATTGCAACAACAAAAATAAACAAATGGGACTTAATTAAACTGAAAATCTTCTGTACAGCTAAGGAAACAACAACCAAAGCAAATAGACAATCTTCAGAATGGGAAAAAATATTTGCCTATTATGAATCAGGAAAAAAAATTATAACTAGGATCTATAGAGGATTCAAATTAATCAACAAAAAAGACCCAACAATCCCATATATTGGCAAGAGGCATGAATAGAACCTTCTCTAAAGAAGCCAGATGAATAGCTAACAAACATATGAGAACATGCTCATCATTCCTAATCATCAGAGAAATGCAAATCAAAACTACTATAAGATGTTGCCTAACCCCAGTGAGAATGGTTCACATCACAAAGTCTCAAAGCTGCAGATGCTGGCATGGATGTGGAGATAAGGGAACAATTTTACACTATTGGTGAAACTGCAAACTAATACAACCTTTTTGGAAGGAAGTATAGGGAATCCTCAAAGAACTCAAATTAGACCTCCCATTTGATCCTGCAGTCCTACTACTAGGCATCTACCCAGAAGGGAAAAAAATCCTTTTGTCATAAGAACATTTGCACTAGACTGTTTATCACAACTTAATTTACAATCAACAAAATGTGGAAACAGCCTAAATGCCCACCAACCCAAGAATGAATAAACAATATACATGTGTACCATGGAATACTATTCAGCCACTAAAAAAGATGGAGACTTTACATCCTTTGTATTAACCTGGATGGAGGTGGAACACATTCTTCTTAGTAAAGCATCATGAGAATGGAAAAGCAAGAATCTGATGTACTCTATTCTAATGTGAAGGCAGTAGATGAGCTAATACAAGGGGGGACAGGGGAATGAGCAAAGAGGAAGAGGGGAAGCATGTGGAAGATAGGGGTTACGGTCACAGTGTATGGCACAGATGTTGGGAGTGGAACACAATTATAAGAGGGACTGTATCTAATAAATGCAATCAGTGTAACCTAGGTCCTTGTACCCTCAATGAATCCCAAACAATAAAAAATAATAATTGAAAAACAAACACAGGAGACATTACAACTGATACTGCAGAAATCCAAAGAATCATGAGCTACTGTTATGAGTGACTATATGCCAATAAATTGCTAAATCTAGAAGAAATGCATAAATTCCTGAAATATGCAACCTCCCAAGATTGAACCAGGATAAATCCATAACCCGAACAAACCAATAAGAAGTAGACAAAATCAGTAAAAATAACTTACAACAAAAAAAATGCTTAAGACTTGATGGACTCACTGCTGAATGCTGCCAAGCATTCAAAGAATTAACACAAGCATAAAAAGAATTAAGTTATCCTACTTAAACTATTCAAAAGAATTGAGGACAGAATACTCCCAAACTCATTCTATGAGGCCTGTATCATGCTGATACCAAAACCAGACAAAGACACAACAAAATAAGAAAACTATATACCAATATCGCTTGTTAACATATATGCAAATACCCTCAACAAAATATTAGCAAACTATATTCAACAACACATTGAGAAGATTATTCATCACAATCCAGTGGGATTCATACCAGGGATACAAGGATGGTTCAATATACAGAAATCAGTGTAATATATCATGTCAACAGAATGAAGGACAAAAACCATGTGACCATTTCAAGTGATGTGAGAAAGCATGTGATCAAATTCAAAATTCCTTCATGATGAAAACTCTCCAGAAACTTCAGATGGAAAGAACTTAACTCACATGATAAAACCCAGATATGACAGACCCACAGTTAGTATCTTATTGTATGGGTATAAATTTTTTTTTAAGATCTAGAACAAGGGTGCCTGCCCACTTTCACCACTGGAAGTTCTAGCTAGAGTAATCAGACAAGAAAAAGAAATAAAGGACATTTTAATTGAAAAGAAGTCAAATTATTCTTTTTTTGCAGACAATGTTATCTTACGTATAGAGAAACTTAAAGACTCCCCCTAAAATATTAGAACTGATATATGTAGGTTATAAAATTATTACTTTTTTTGAGACAGGGTCTCACTTTGTCACCCTGGTTAGAATACAGTGCCATCATCTCTGCCCACTGCAACCTCAAACTCCTGGGCTTAAATGATCCTCCTGTCTCAGCCTCCTGCATAGCTTGGACTATGGGCTACAAGCATGTGTCACCATACCTGGCTAATTTTTCTATTTTTTGTAGAAATGGGATCTTGCTTTTGTTTAGGTTGGTCTTGAACTCTTGACCTCCAGCAATCCTACGTTGACCTTCAAAAGTGCTAGGATTACAGGTGTAAGCCACTCTCCCAGTTACAAAATCAACATATAAAAATCAGTAGTATTTCTATACATTAAGAGTAAATAACATGAAAAAGAAACCAATAAAGCAATTCCATTTATAATATCTACATTTTTTAAAAAAAAACCTAGAAATAATCTTAACCAAAGAAGTGAAAGTTCTCTGTAATGAAAACAATAAATCACTGATGAAATAAATTAAAGAGGAAACACAAAAAATGTACAATGCTTATGGAGTTGAAGAATCAATATTATTAAAATGTCCATACTACCCAAAGCAATCTACAGATTCAATGCAATCCCAGTAAAATACCAATAACACTTTTAACAGAAATAGAAAAAAATAATTCTAAAATTTATATGAAACCACAAAATACCCAGAATAGACAAAGCCATTGAGACCAAAAAGAACAAAACTGGAGGAATAACATTACCTGATTTCAAATTATACTACAGTGTTCTAGTAACCCAAACAGCATCGTACTGGCATAAAAACATACACATAGACAAATGCAACAGAATGGAGAACCTGGAAATAAATCTACAAGTTTGTAAACTTATCTTCTACAAATTTGCCAAGAACAATACAATGAGGAAAGAACAGTCTCTTCAATAAATGGTATTGGGAAAACTGTATACCTGTACACAGAAGAATGAAGCTAAATCCTTATCTCTCCACATATACAAAAAAGCAAAATCAAAATGGATTAAAGAATTAAACCTAAAACCTGAAACTATGAAGCTACTAAAACAAAATACTGGGGAAACACTTCAAGACATTGGCCTGGGCAAGGACTTCTTGAATAATACTCCCAAATTACAGGCAACCAAAGCAAAATTGCATAAATAGAATTAAATCAAACCAAGAAAACTTCTGCACAGAAAAGAAAACAATCAACAAAGTGAAGAGATAGCCTACAGAATAGTAGAAAATATCTGCAAACTACTCATCTGACAAGAGATTAATAACTGGAAGATATAAGGAGCTCCTAGACCACAATAGGAATAAATGAATAACACAGTATAAAAATGGACAGCTCGACATCTCTAATCCTCAGGAAAATGCACATTAAAACCATATTGTTAATTGTGATATCACCTAACTCCAGTAATAATGGCTTTTAACAAAAAGTACCCAAACAACAAGTGCTGGCATGGATGTAGAGAGAAAGGAACATTCATACACCATTGGTGGGATTGCAAAATAGTCCAACCTCTATGGAAAGTAGTGTGGAGATACCTCAAATAACTAAAAGTAGAACTGCAATTTGGTCCAGCAATCCCACTACTAGGTATTTACCCAAAGGAAAAAAAACATTTTGTAAAAAAAAAAAAAAAAAGACACTTGCACGTGAATGTATATAACAACACAATTCATAATTACAATGATGGGGAAACAACCCAAGTGTTCATTAATACATGACTGGATTAATAAAATGTGGTGTATATATACTATGGAGTGCTACTTAACCATAAAAAAGATGAATTAACACATTTTGCAATAATCCGTATGGAATTGAATGTTTATCTGGAATTGATTTTTAATTTTATTCAATTCTGGTCTGTAAAGCTACATAGTATAATTCCTATTTTTTTTAATTTGTTGACACATGTTTCACATCCTAGGATATGATAGATCTTGGAGAGTGATCCATAAGAAGAATGTATATTCAGAAGTATTGGAATAGAATGTTGAGGAAATGTCTGTTTGGCTTATTTGTTCTAGAGTGATGTTTAAGTTCTTAGTTTATTTTCTGCTTGGAGGATCTGTCCAATTCTGACAGCAGAGTATTAAAGTCTGCAGCTATTATGATACTATTGTTTATCATTTTGTTTAGTTCAAGTAAGATTAACTTTATAAATCTGTGTGCACCTATGTTGGATGTATAAATATTTAGGGTTGTTATGTCTTTGTGTTGAATTTTTCCCTTTACCAATATATAATGATCATCTTTCTCTTCGTTCTGTCTAGATGCATCCTTATGGGTTAGATGTATATCCTGGAGAAGCATATATTTATATATTTGGCTTGTAGTTTTTTATACATTCAATCAGCCTATGTCTCTTCAGTAGGAAGTTCAAGCCATTCGAATTTAACAAGAGAATTGATAAGTGAGATGTATTTCTATTCAGCTGATTGTGTAGAACTCCATTGCTTTATTTTACTTCTTATGCCATTCCGGTATCTAGGCTTTGACTTTTAGCTTCTAGGTAGCTTTACACTGGTAGAAGACTATTGTGTTGATCCATGTATAATGCAGACCTGTAGGGAGGTCTAGTTATGATGAGTTTTCTCAAAGTTTGTTTGTCAAGAGAAGACTTAACTATGCTGCTTATGTCTGGTTGCTTACAGAGTAGTCTCTTTAATTTTGACTTTGGCCAGGTTAATTACCTTGTGTCTTCGAAATTTCTATTTGGCATGAGTCTTCCCAGAGTTCTTTGACAATCCCATATTTGAATGTCTGAATCTCTTAGGAAATTTTCCCCAATAATATCTTCAACTAGTTTCTGTATCTTTAGCATTTTCTTCTCCCTCACAGATACTTGTAATTTGAATTTCTATGTTTGTGCGTTTTGCATAGTCCAAATCTCTCTGCCTTTGTTTTCTTCTTTTCTGCCTGTTTAAATGACTAGGTTACCTTGAGAACCTTGTCTTCAAACTCTGAGATTCTTCCTTCTCCATGGTTTAATCTGTTGCCAAACTTTCTGCTGTGTTTTCAACCTTCCTGAATGACTCTTTTAATTCTTTAAGCTCTATTATATTTTCCCTAATACTGTCCAGTTCTTTGGTGATTTTTTCCATTAATTTATTGAAAGACTTTTTGTGCTGTTTTTTCTGGTTTTCAACTTTCTCTTTAATTTCTCTTTACTTGCCATCCATATTCTAAATTCCATTTCTGTCATTTCAAAAATTTCTTTATATTTGAAATTTTCTGCTCTAGCTTTGTTGTAATTCCTTGGGGGTGTTGATCAGTTTTGATTTTTCATGTTGCCATGGTTCTTTTGCTGGTTTCTTCTAGTACATAGTTTCTTTCTTCAGCTTAGAGTTAAAAAAAAAATTAGATGTCACTAATAGTTTGTTGGAAACTCTCCTGTTTAATTTGAATAAGTGGTCAGTAGATGGTCACTAGATGGCGATCTAGTAACACTCTTAACAGTAGCGGCTGGATGTGGGAATCATATGAACCCTCAGCTGGTACCTTTATTTACCCAGGACTTATTTAAGTGGAAAATTGAAGCTGGGAAGTTCCTGACCCTGAACTTAGACCCAGATCTGGCACTGTTACAGTGGTGGAAACCCTGAATTGGAATCTCGGAGACCAGGTGCAGCAGTGGAGATGGGGATGGTGTCTGTGGCCTGGTATGGGCTCTGGAGGCACAGAGATAGAAGAGCATAAAGCTCCAGAGGGATATCCTCAGGGCCCAGGCTGAGGAGATGCCTGCAGCAGAATATCTGAGCAGGGACAATTCAGAAGTAGCTCTGTGGAGAAGACAGGGTTGCTTCAACCTGGTGAGTGGAGCTGGGGGTCAAGCACAAAGGCACTTTGGACCTGGAGGGCAGAAAAAGTCTGATTTGCAGACTTTAGAGCTGCTGGGGTGCCATGCCAAGCAGGGTTGATGTGAGTACCCATGGACTGGGACAGAGGTCTCCACATGTCTCCCAGGACCTGCCAAAGCCAAGCAGTGGCCTTCTCTTTCCCCAGTCAGAGTCTGTTGGGCCCTGTACTCAGATCTTCTTGTGCTCTATGGGGGAAGTATTCACCAAGTCTGGCTTAGAGAACCCACCAGTCCATCCCCAACCTCTCAGTCTGCTGTAGGTTTTGTGTGGTACACCCAGTAACTCAGTATGGCCCTACCTGCTGTCCAGACCCCACTGTGGCTGCTGTCTAGTGAGATAACTCTGCATAGACTTTAGGTTGTCCCTGGTCTGATCTGGCAGAGGTCTGTGGGGGTGATGCAGGCCACCCAGCAACCCAATAGGCCAGTAGGCAAGTGCACTGAATCAGCTTGGGTCTATTGTTCTCTGATCTTGTTTTATATAACTCCCCGTTACCTGTTTCTTGGATTTTATATTCTACTCTGGATGGCTTACATTGTTTCCCTATGTTTTTGCAATGCTGTTGTTACTGAAAGAAGTAATTGAAATGCAGATATTCCCTACTTTTCTTGGGAGCAGTGTCTTGGCAGGATGATTCTAATCTGTAATTTTTTTTCTCCCCTCAGGAATTATTTATTTTTTTATTTTGCACATTTTTCGTTCTCCTTTCCTTCTGATATTACCATTGCATGTGCTTAACATTTTTATTAGGCTCTGCTTATTATTCTTTTTTGCTCTGTTCTTTACATTGCCTAATTTCTATCAATCTATCTTTAAGTTTGCTAATTCTTCCTTCTGCCAGTTCAAAACTACTATTGAGTCCCTATGGTAAATTTTTATTTTAGGTATTGTAATATTCTTTTTTTATTATAAGAACTCTCCATAAGTATTGGAATTTTCAACTCCAGAATTATGATTTGGTTCTTTTTCATAACTTCAACCTCTTTAATGATATTTTCTATTTGATGAGATTGTTATTTTTTGTGGGTATTATTATTTATTTATTTAAATTTAAGATTAATATGAGGGAACAAAATATTAGGTTACAATGTTTGCATTTGTTAGATAAGGTCCCTGTTGTAGTTGTGTCCTGTACCCAAGAAGTGTGCCATATATCCTTACATCATGGCCAATAGATGAGAGAACAACAATTCCCCTCCCTCCTTCTGTCTCCCCTACCCATCTTCCCACTTCCCCCAGCTTGAATTGAGTTTTGCTCTTGTGTTGGCATGTATTAGTTCATCTACTGGCTTCATGTTAGTGTTGAATACACTGGATACTTGCGTTTCCATTCTTGTGATACTTTACTAAAGAGATGTTCTCCAACTCTATCCAGGTTAATACAAAAAATATAAAGTCTCCATCTTTTATGGCTAAATAGTATTCCATGGTATACATATGCCATATTTATTAATCTATTTATGAATTGAGGGACATTGGGTTGATTCCACATCTTGGCAATTGTAAATTAAGCTGTCATGAACAATCTAGTGCAAATGTCCTTATGATTTTTTCTATTCTGGGTAGATACCTAGTGATGAGATTACAGGATCTGTTTTGAGTTCTTTTTGGATTCTGCATAGTTATTTCCAAAATAACTATATTAGTTTGTAATCCCACTAATGGTGTAAAAGTGTTTCTTTCTCTTCACATCTATGTCAGTATTCACAGCTTTGGGCCTTTGTGATGTGGGCTACGCTCACTGGGGTTAGGTGATATCTCAGGGTGGTTTTGATTTGCATTTCCCTGATCATAAGAGATGATGAGCATTTTTCAAATGTTTATTGACCATTGGACTGCCCTTCTTTACCAGGGTTCTGTTCCTGTCTCTTGCCAAGTCACAGATGGGGTGGTTTGCTCTTTTTTTATTAATTAATTTGAGTTCTCTGTAGATTATGGTTATCAACCTTTTGTCAGATTAATAATATAAAAATATCTTTTCCCATTCTGAAGGTTGTCTGTTTGCTTTAAATGTTGTGTCCTTAGGTGTGCAGAAGCTTTTTAGCTTAATTAAGTCCCATTCTGTATTTTGACTGTTGTTAGAATTGCTGCTGGAGTCTTCTTCATAAAATCTTTCCCCAGGTTGATATTATCAAGAGTTTATCCCAGGCAGGGGGGTGCAGTGGCTCACACCTATAATCCTAGCAGTCTGGGAGGCTGAGGCGGGTGGATTGCCCTGAGCTCACAGGTTCAAGACCAGTCTGAGCAAGAGTGAGACCCCATCTCTAAAAGTAGCTGGGAATTGTGGCTGGCACTTGTGGTCCCACCCTTGGGAAGCTGAGGCAAGAGAATCACTTGAGCCCAAGAGTTGGAGGTTGCTGTGAGCTATGATGCCATGGCACTGTATGGAGGGTGACACAGTGAGACTCTGTCTCCAAAAAAAAAAAGTTTTTCCTTTGCTTTTTTCTAGGATTGTTATCATTTTGTGTCTTAGATTTAAATCTTTTGTCCATCATGAGTCAATTTTTGTAGAAAGGTGTGGGTCCAGTTTCAGTCTTTTACGTGCAGTTATCCACTTCTCCCAGCACCATTTATTGAATAGGGATTCTTTTCCCCAGTATATGTTTTTGTTTGGTTTATCAAAGATCAGATGGCAACTAGAGACTGGTTACATCTCTAGGTTTTCTATTCTGTTCCATATGTCTATGTCTCTATTTTTGTGCAATGCTCATGCTGGTTTGGATACTTCAGACTTGATATATAACCTGAAGTCTGGTGAAGAGATGCCTCCAGATTTATCTTTATTACTAATAATTGCCTTAGATATATGGATTATTTTCTGGTTTCATACAAAATGAAGGACTAGTTTTTTTAGATCTTTTAAGTATGATGTTGGTATTTTAATGAAGATTACATTAAATCTGTAGATTGCTTTGGGTAGCATAGACATTTTAACAATGTTGGTTTTTCCCTGTCAAAAACATGTTATATTCTTCCATTTGTTAATGGCTTCTGCTATTTCTTCTCTTAGGATTTCATAATTTTTTTTGCAGAGATCCTTCACTTCCTTTGTTAGATATATTCCCAGGTATTTCATTTTTATTGAAGCAACTGTGAAGTGTATCGTGTTTTTGATTAGCTTCTCAATTTGACTATTATTGGCCTATATACAGGGTCATTTATGGATGTTGATTTTATACCCTGAGATGTTAGTGTATTTCTTTCTTTTTTTTTTTTTTTTTTTAGAGACAGAGTCTCATTTGTCTCCGCATCACAGCTCACAGCAACCTCCAACTCCTGGGCTTAGGCAATTCTCCTGCCTCAGCCTCCCAAGTAGCTGGGACCACAGGAGCCCACCACAACACCCTGTTTTTTGTTGCAGTTTGGCCAGGGCTGGGTTTGAACCCACCACCCTAGGTATATGGGACTAGCACCCTACTCACTGAGCCACGGGCACCACCCAGTGTATTTCTTGATCACAAAAAGTCTTGCGGTTGAGTCTCTGGGGTTTTCTAAGTATAAGATCATATCATCAGCAAAGAGCAAGAGTTTGACCTCCTTTGCCCCCATTTGGATGTCCTTAATATTCTTCTTTTGCCTAATTGCATTGGCTAGAACTTCTAGCACTATGTTGAATAGTAGTGGTGAGAGTAGACACCCTTGTCTGGTTCCCGTTCTAAATGGAAATGCTTTCAATTTTCCTCCATTCAGTATGATAGTGGCTTTGTCATAAATGGGTTTGTCATGAATGGCTTCTATCAGCTTGAGAAGTGGGTTTGTCATAAATAGCTTCTATCAGTTTAAGAAGTTTACAATCTGTACCTATTTTCTTAAGTGTTCTTGTTAGAAAAGAATGTTGAATTTTGTAGAATGCTTTTTCTGTATCTATTAAGAGGATCATTTAGTCTTTGTTTTTGCTTCTATTAATGTGGTGAATTTTATTTATGGATTTGTATATGTTAAAACAACCCTGCATCTTTGAGATGAAGCCTATTTGATCATGGTGTATAATTTTTAGAAGGTGTAGCTGTACTCTATTTGCTAGGATTTTATTGAGTATTTTTGCATTGATATTCATTAGTGAAAATGGTATGTAATTCTCCTTTTTAGTTGGTTCCTTTCCCAATTTTGGTATAGGATGATGTTTGCTTCCTAGAACATGTTCCTTCTTTCTCAATGTTTTGGGAATAGGTTCTGCAATATGGGTAAAAGCTCTTCTTTCATGGTTTGATAGAATTCTGGTGTGAAGTCATTTGGTGCAGGACTATTTTGGGGGGGAGCTTTTTTCATTGTTTCTCCAATTTTGGTGAAATTGATATTGGTCTGTTGAAGAGATCTATTTCTTTCTGGTTAAGTCTAAGTAGATTGTGTGATTCCAAGTATTGGTCCATTTCTTCCACTTTGTCAAATTTCTGGGCATTGAGGGGTTTTTTTGTTTTGTTTTGTTTTGTTGCGGTTTTTGGCCGGGGCTGGGTTTGAACCTGGCACCTCCAGCATATGAGGCCGGCGCCTTACTCCTTTGAGCCACAGGTGGCTCACCCTGGGCATTGAGTTTTTTGGTAGTAATCAGAGATAATCTCCTGTATCTCTGTGATATCTGTTGTTATTTCCCCTTTTCATTTCTGATTGAGGTTATTAGAGACCTTACTCTCTGTTCCTAGTTAAACTGGCCAAAGGTTAATTGATTTTGCTTACCTTTCTGAAAAACCAATTTTTTATTTTGTTAATTTTCTGAATGAGTTGTTTTCAATTTCATTTGTTTCTGGTTTAATTTGATTATTTCTTTTCTTCTGCTAGGTTGTAGTTGGATTGCTTTTCCTTTTCCATTTCCTTGAGATAATTCATTAGGTTGTTGATATGAGCTCTTTCTGTTTTCTGGATGTGAGAATCTAATGCAATAAATTTTTCTCTTAGGACTACTTCTTCAATATCCCACAGGTTTTGGTAGCTTGTCACTTCATTGTTATTTTGTTCATGTAATCTAATAATTTCCTTCTTTATCTCCTCCTTGACCTAGCTGTCATTCAGTATTAGGTTGTTTAGTTTCCATGACTCTGTGTGGGGATGAAGATTTTTGTTGGAGTTGAATTCAACCTTTATTCCCTTGAGGTCTGAAAAAAATATAAAGAATAATTTCACTTATTTTAATTTTGTTGATATTTAATTCGTGTCCTAGGATATGATCAATTTTGGAGTATGATCCATGGGGTGATGAGAAGAACATGTACTTATTAGGTTGGGGATAATATGTTCTGTATACATCTATTCTTCTAGGATTGCATTTAAGTCCCTTGTTTCTTTGTTTAGTTTCTGTTTTAGAGGAACAGTCCAGTTCTGTTACAGGTGTGTTAAAGTCCCCAGCTGTTATGCTGTTGTAGGATATTATATTGTTCAGACCAGTTAAGGTTTGTTTTATTAATCTGGGAACATTAAGAATTAAAACATCCTCCTCCTGTATTGTTCCCTTCACCAGTATATAATGACCATATTTGTCTTTCATAACTTTGAATGTCTCTTCTACTCCTTAAGGCATACCTATAATTTCTATGTTATAGAATGCCACATGAAGTCCCATGATTCTCTAAGTGATTGCCTTTTTTTTTTTTTTTGCCATTTTTGGCTGGGGCTGGGTTTGAACCCATCACCTCCGGTATATGGGTCTGGCACCTTACTCCTTTGAGCCACAGGTGCTGCCCTAAGACAGAGTCTTACTTTGTTGCTCTTGGTAGAATGGCATGGCTCACAGCTCACAGCTACCTCAAGCTCTTGGGCTCAAGCAATTCTCTTGCCTCAGCCTCCTAAGTAGCTGGGACTACAGGGGCCTGCCACGACACCTGTCTATTTTTAGAGATGGGGTCCCACTCTGGCTCAGGCTAGTCTTGAAATCATGAGCTCAGGCAATCCACTCACCTCGGCCTCCCAGAGTGCTAGTATTACAGGAGTGAGCCACCACACCCAGATTGCTCTTTTTTTTTTTTTTTGAGACAGAGTCTCATTACCTCACCCTCAGTAGAGTACTGTGGTGTCATAGCTCACAGCAACCTCAAGCTCTTGGGCTTAAGCAATTCTCTTGCCTCAACCTCCCAAGTAGCTGGTACTACAGGCACCCACCACAATGCCTGGCTTTTTAAAATTGTTGTTGTGGTTTTCATTACTGTTTAGCTGACCTGGGCCAGGCTCAAACCCACCAGCCTTGGTGTATATGGCCAGCGCCCTACCCACTGAGCTATGGGCATCTCCGGATTGCTCTTCTTTTAACTGACTTCTCTTTAAATGCATGAGTTGGCTCGAAAGCTTTATCCTCTAGCTCTGAGATTGTTTCTTCTCCATGGTCTAACCTGTCACTGATACTTTCTACTACATCTTTAAGTTCCTTGAGTGATTCCATCAATTCCTCAAACCCTGATATATTCTTTCTAATTTTATCATGTCTTAATTCATTTCTTAGTCAATTTTTAGATTTTCTTTTGATGATGGTTTTCCACATTCTCTTCAATTCCCTTCATTGTTTTGGCCATTCATACTCTAAATTCCCTTTCTATCAGTTCCATAATTCCTTTATAGGTGAGATCCTCTGTGGTAGCTACCTTATAATCTCTTGGGGGGGGGCGGATATTGATCTGTTCTGGTTTTTCGTGTTGCCAGAAGTTTTTGTCAGCTCCTCCTCATGTGTGTTTTGGTTTCTTCTTCATCGCTTCCTTCTCCAACTTTCTCCTCTCACTTCCTCCTTTTTAATTTTCCTAGTTTCTGTGCTTAGGTGTTGGAGTGGCCTGCCTCTTGAGGGAAGAGCTTGGTAGGTGAGAAGAAGGTCCCACCCCAGCCATTCTTACATGCCTGAAATATGCCTTTAGCCTTGTCCTCCCATCTTCACCTCTTGAAGAGAGAGGCCTGCCATTCTCCACAGGAAGCACTGCCCCATGCCTGGGGCCTCTGAGGCAATACATCACATCACCCACTGTCAGGCAGAATGCAAAGTTGCAGGCTCTGGCCTTGATGAGACTTTTACAATCATACATTTCTTTACTCCTTTAAGCATAATTTTCTTTATTTATTTGAAAATATTTATAATGGTTACTTTGAGGTCTTTTCTCTTAAATGCAAAATCTTGTCACAGTCATAGACATTTTCTGATGCCTGCTCTTTTCCCTTGGTGTATGAGTAGTGCTTGCATGTCTTGTTATTTTTTGTTGTTGTTGAAAACTACAAATTTGGGTTCTGACCCCTGAGCTTATTATTGTTGTTTGTTTCCTTTTTCTGTATTATTTTAGTAAGGTCTATCACATACACACACATGCTCACACACATACAAGTGCACACATACACATACATGTACAAGCACAGTGTAAAGCCTCTGATCTTGCTCCTTTGGAAGTGTAGCATTAATTAAGCCCACTTGCAATGACAGTGATATTAGCAAGGCTATGTTACACAGCTTATACGTAGCTATTAAACTTCTCTCATTGTTGCCTAATTGGTTTCATGGAGGAAAAGGTCCTCATTACCTTCTCATGTTGTCATACTAGAAATGAAACTTAATCCTTTACTTTTAATTTTTCTATGTCTTTATTATAAAAGTGGATTTCTTGTTTCCAGTGTTAATGAATAAAACAATTTAAAGAGGTTTATTCTGACAGGAATATGAGTGACTATGGCTCAGAGAGACATGGTCTCAAAGGTCTTCAGAAAGTGCACCATATATTGTCAGGTTTGTTGACTACCCCATTTGTTGGGTGGTACTTTCTCATGGGGAGAGAAGGATGGCTTGGCCACGGGTGCAAGCTCACTCCTGGAATTATATGAAAGCAAGAAATGGCTACTTGGTGGCAAATAGCAAATTACCTTTATTCTCGACTCCCTTTTTATTGGGAGCTAGTCACATACATCACATTAATCAATAATCTTAACATTCTTTATTCTTATCTGAGACTATAAAAAAGACAGAAAGTCTGGGAAAGTAAGATAACCATCCTAAGACCAGGTTCAAGCTATTCCTCTCTAAAGACCTAAAACAACACTACGTTATCTGACTTCTAATTGTCAAAGCTAAAGGTCAAGATAAACAGGGAAGTAAAACTTTTTTTCTTCCATGTACTCAATTAAGTTTCCAAGAAACAGGCTCAATGACTCTGTTTTCTTGTGGTTTGGAAGCCCCCTGCTTTTATGATGGAGTTTTCACTCACATCAACCTTTGAGCCATGTCTCCTGCACAGATGGGATCTGACAGGCTGACTGACTGCATAGTCAGGGTTCCATGCAGGAGGTTGTTA